>JBBPDC010064128.1:0-10906 GCA_037974485.1 Hemigrammopetersius urotaenia
GTGTGTGTGTGTGTGTGTGTGTGTGTGTGTGTGTGTGTGTGTGTGTGTGTGTGTGTGTGTGTGTGTGTGTGCGCATACTGGTGGTGTAGGCGAGTCAAAAAAGGCAATAAAATCAATGTGCCAGAAATTTCAATCAGTTTTGAACGAGAAATCAATGGAGTGTTATTCATTCCCCCCGTGTTTTCCCTACACCCCCCAGACCATGTTGTACTTTAAATTACTCTGTAAATTGCATGGTTTCTCTGGGGACTAACAATAGAATGCTATAGCACTAATATAGATAAAAGGATTATATTTTAGCAGCATGTTTTCCTGTAAGCTAATAGATCATATTATCTTCTACCACAATACGATCAGGTGCTCATCACCTCTTTCAGTCTGCCTGACACTGTGAAATAAATGAGAGTCTATGCTTACAATAATATTACACTTTTCAAACAGACCAAATGGGCTCATCCTGCACAGTGATATGTACATAACAGAGATATTATCTTTAGCTCATAAAGGTCCATTGAACTGCCAGCTGGTTGTGCACAATAGTTGGCGTGTTGACAGATTAGCTGATCTTTTCAGGGATCAAAGCCCCGCAGGAGCTACAACCCTCTGGATGTTTTCTGGATGTTTTCTTATGATTCTTTTCCTCTTTAAAAATGCTTTGGAATTTGGAGGGCAGGTCTAGTGTATGTGCATCTTTCCAGGGAAGAAGATGGACTCCATTTGGGCTGATAGTGGTGCCACAGAGCAGTGCTTTACGTTGCTGCCCATACCTCCTAAACTGTCCTGCGAATATCTACACTGTAGCCTGATGCACACGTCCCCATTAATGTTACTGTGATTGTTCTTCTTGGTAGGACTGCATTTCCTCCTACGCATTTCTGGCTAGTCATACACACTGTCTCCGCCGGCGTCTTTTCTCTCTTCTGTGTGCAGTATTGTTAGTATAAGTAACTTTTTTAACATTTGCTGGCCCCAACTCTTGCATGATCCATTCAGTTTCAGCCACCATTGTTTGAAGAACCTCAACACAGTGGCATAAATACTCCACTGCCACCTGGTGTTTCTTTGTGCACCTCAAACAACAGTGGCAGAACCTGAGCAGATAAAATAAAAAGGTACTTTTAACAAAATTATGAAATGGCAGCGAAGGCACAATAATGCAAACACACCATCACACAAGAATAAATCAGCCTTTAGAAATGATTTCCTTATTTCATCCCCTCAGAATCCTTGTCAATTTGTATCTAACAAGAAGCAGTTGTTTAGATTCTTCAGATACACGTAAATGCCTTTATCTTCTGGACTGTGATGTATTTCAGGAGTGAAAAAATGGTTTTACATAGGGTCTCTGATCAAACTTTATGAAAGGTGGGAGTGAAACATTGGTTAGTTGAATTGTCTCTCTCCCCACTAGTGTATGGTGAGGTGATTCAGAAGACCTTGCCATTATAGTAGCAAGGATGCGGTGTTGCACCACCTTTATATCAGAATGATTAGAAGCATCCAAGGCTGGCTGCTATGTGGACCAAAAAGGTCTCCAGGATGGGATTCTGTCCACCTGACAGCCCTGGGACAGCCAGTCTTGCTGATATTATACGGGAAACGAATAAAAAACAGCGGATATTAGCAGTTCAGTGATCAGACGAGCGTCTTCTTGTGATGGTGTGAAGACCAGCACCCTGTTTCCACTGCTGTAATATTAATGTTATAACGTCACATGGGACGAAGGGGGTCTGTGAGTGCAATCAAACGTCGTGCACGTTCCCGGCATGCATTGTGAAGGAGGGGAGGTTGCCTGGAGAAAGCTGAGTGGCACGAGCGCAGGGCTTCCCCCTCCTCCCGCGAGCACACACACACACACACACACACACACGCATACACACACACATATACACACGCAGCGACAACGGACCGGATACTCACGCTGAGGTAACCCAAAAGGCTGTAAGACTGTACTGATGCTGTCTAACGCTTTTGCATGTGGCGTTTGCAGCAAAAACCTGCTGTGCCTGCACCCTTGTCCCCACAAACTGTCGTGTTTTTATTTTGGAGCGAGTGGAGCAGTTCCCAGCGAGCCGCAGCGCTCCCCGCCTGCTTTCTGTCTGCTGTGAGAGGGACTGGATATTTGTGAAGGGGAGATTTATGCGCTCTGAATGTGCAGTTCTCCTCGGTCCTGTGTGCTCGGCTGGGCTCGGTTCTGTGTAGGATAGATGGGTGCTGCTGTGATGCTGGTGTGATGGATGCGGATGCGGGCGGGGGGGATTCCTCCACCCCCCACCGGCCACACACCTCAGAGTCAGCTTCGTGTGCAACAAATGCAACAAATTAGTTTCTGCTCAGTTTCTGCTATAAGATTCTTTTATGAAATACACTTCCCTGTAGCATAATTACAAATCTTTTTTCTCAACGGCCTGTTCACTCAGACATGGGGCTGATTTGTCTTTTCCTCAATGTCCTCTCTCTTACAGTGTCAGACCTTTTCAGGTCACTGTGGCACCACCTCTGCTGCCCTTTTCACAAATTTAATTAATCTTTTTGCTGCCAGCACACTGAAACCACAGAATGGCTGCAGCAAGTTTAAGGGGACCAGTCTCCTGTGTGCGTGCTGCACCCGTACCGACAGTCAGAATGTAAAAGGTCTAGTCTTTATACTGTGACAGTATAATATGATGACACTGAACAGTTTGCCTGATCAATATTGTGACATTTAAATAGTGATTATTCACTATAAAGGCAGAGTCTGCTGTTTAGACCCAGGAGACTGGACTGTTTCTGTCCTAAATGCTGAAGAAAAGCTGCCAGACTGACCCTAGTTGGGATTGTGTTGTTGTGTACATAATTGTTTGGTTGCTTCAAATTGAAACACTGTTTTCTTTATATTTCACATTTTCTCACAACCATCAGAGGACACTGATGATATTTATTTTATTGAGATTTTGTTAATTATAAATGTGCAATCAGTGTAATTTGGAATATGTTACAAATTCAGTATAAAACAGTTAATGGTTAAACCCTACTTTGATGATAGTTTGATTACTCTATTCTGCTGTTTGTCACATTTTTGGCACGTTTGAGACTATCTCACCTTTGCACTGATGCTATATATTCAGTTTGATCTCATTCTCCTTCCTGCTACTATGACTTGAGCTTCAGTGAAATATGTTTAAATGCCATTACTGAGATGTACTTGTGGCCTCATTGGTGAATGATTTCCTGCCTCACAGAGGCCTGGGCTGAAGGATATACTGCTCGCCTGTCTTGACTTTAATACTCTCAGCACGGTTTCAGTTATCACTTACTTTAGGCTGTTTTTTTTTAGACGTGAAGGATCTGACAGTGTCACTGTTAGCAGCAGCAGAGAACACACAAAACCCTCAGCCATCTAATCCTCGAAGCATTTTAAGACTCATTTCAGCTCATGATGTTGTGGCTCATTGGAGGCATGTGCAATAACAGCGACGGCTTAGTTCCCCAGTTCATGTGCCTCCTTTTAATCTGCTTTGCTTAATGAGAAAGTCTCTTTGGACATTTTTAGTAGGTTTCTCATGCTTTATCATTACTTCTGTAATGATAATTCTGAAAAGGAAACTGTCTGAAAAGGCACATCCGCTCTCTGAAGTGTAGGGTGTCTGTTAATGTAAGTCTGAGGGCATTCGTAGTATTTCTTTAATTGTCTTGGTGTGTTCAGAGGAGTGTTCTGATCAATTTAAAAGCTGAAATAGATATTTACTTATTTATAAATAATTGATAAATAATGACTTAACATGAACACTGATGGTTCGTCCATAAAATCCATAAGAACTCTGACAAAGATTAATGGATGGATGTTGGAACAAAACCATGTAATAATTGATTTGGAAATAATGATTGCATCCGAATTTCACGATGAACAGAATAACAGAAATTATCTGAAGTGACATTTTTGGCAACATAAGGTTTTGTTCTAACAGATATGATATAATATGATAAACAACACGCAAAATCTTTGCCACTGGAAAACTAAAGCAATATACTGATGACGAATGTGTTCAGGAGGCTTGTCTGTAGCTCAGAGATATTTTAAAAGCATTACAGCATTCTCTGTAAAAAAAAATCATTTGGTAGGAAATGTAGCTATGTGGTATGATACGTGTTATGATACAGATTAAGCTTCTTGACCTTTCAGACAGTAGGGCTCCAGCTCATTTGGTGCTTCTTTTTCTTTCGGGTGCAAAGCAGTGTGCGTTTTTAAAAGGTTAAATGTCAGAAGTCAGATAGTGCTGCCTGTGTAGTCCTATAGTCACATACAACACTTAGAAGTCTTATTTTAATGAATATGAATATGCATACAGTCATGGGCAAAAATATTGGCACCCCAGCAGTTATGTTAGAAAACGCACCTTTCCCAGGAAATTGTCGCAATCACAAATGTATAATTACTAAGTATTGCCATGTTTATTACTTTTGTTGGAAGAACACAAAAAAACAGAGGAATAAAATCAAATCTGAGACATTCCACACAAAATGGCAAAAACAGCCTGGATAAAATAATTGGCACCCTCAACTTAATACTTGGTAGCGCACCCTTTGGAAGAAATGAGCGATTATGATCACTTTCTGCAACGAATCTTTTACATCACTCTGCTGAAACCTCCCAGCTGATCCAGGTCTCTCAGATTTGAAGGGGTCTTTCTGTTTTAGACCTCTCCACAGGTGCTCTATGGGATTTAGGTCTGGACTCTCCAGCGCTTTGTCTCAAACCATTTCTGGGTTCTTTTTGAAGAATGCTTTTGTCGTGGTCCTGCTGTAAGACCCAGGACCTCCAGCTGAGACCCAGCCTTTTGATACTGGACCCTACATTTCGCCCCAGAATTATTTGGTAGTCCATGGTCCATGCTCAGTGTGGTACACACAGACATTTAAAACAAGACCGAGTCAACATTTTTTCCATATTAACTTGTTGCAAGTGGGAATATCCATATTGCCAGCACCTGTTAATTACTGCAGGTGAGTTTAAGTACAAATTAAAGGAGCATCACATGCTTTAAATACAAATTTTCTTACAATTCTGATAAGGTTCCAATAATTTTGACCAGGCCATTTTTATACATTTTGTGTCAGTTTTGTTTTTTTCCTCTGCTTTTTTTGTGTGCTTTCAGGGGTGCCAATATTTTTGACGCTTTCTGTAAATGCACATGTGTGTGGGCTTATATTCATATATAGATATAGCTATAGATATGTGTGAATAATAAATTAAATGATATTCACATTTTAACTTTAAACTCTCATTACTGTTATAGGTCCACATCCAGTACTTCAGAGTTGAGTTTGTGTAACACCAAAAACCTTACATGCATCAAATGTATGTGCTTTAAGGAAGTAATTTTTGTGCAACCTCAAATTCTGAAGCAGATGTGTAGTTTGTTTTAGACAGGAAATGATTAATATCAACAGTAAGGCTCCACAACACTTTTGTAAATATTAAAGATGCAAATTGACTTACTTGGAAATATTTTCGTATGGTTTGTTGTCAGGTTATACAGATCGACTGTTGCTTTGTTGTGTTTGCCCTGTCAGTCAGTCACCAGTTCAAAGGTATCTGTAAGTCACATATGTCTTTAATAGAGCTTTTTGGGGAGATTTTAGTGGAGATGTGTGGTTATGAAAATCCAACTGAGTGTAAATGTCTTGAATGGATCTAGAGGCTTCAGGTGAGTTGGGTTCAATTCTGAGATTTCAGAGCTTTTCTCGCTGTAATTTTTATCCTTCCTGTGCTCCATTTTTCGTTCGAGTGAGTTGATCCTATTTAAATGTCTTTCTGATAAAAAATCATTTAATTTTTTGGGGGTTAAGGGTGTTTTGGTACATAGGGGTGATAAATAAATGGAAAAATCAACATAAAAAGTTATTTGTGAACAGCTTAATTGAGTCTTGGCATAAAATCTTTGAGCCTGTAGGACTGTATTGCTGTAATGGAACATTATTCCTCCAAAAGTGCTATCTAACATGGCAGTCCAGAACCTCCCATAGGGCCACTTTACATAACTTTGTTTTGTTCTTCTTAAAGCCCTGTATTTTTGTTACTGTAAATTAAATACATTTATTACTGTATTTACCTGCTTATACCAAAGAAGCGCATGAATTGCAGTACAGTCTATATAGGGGTAACATCGGTAATAGTACATTCTAGGATCGCTGGAGTTCAGTGTAAACTGTACAGTACGAATACAGGTTTGCCTTTACTGTATTAAGCTGAGATTAAAATGAAATTACAATGTTTTGGGAGCATATTTTGGGTCATATTTAAGGTTTACACCATGAAAAAAGGCATTTTTTTCTTAACCACATCACAACATCGCATTTTTCACTGTACACAGGTACTCTTGGAATGTAACTCTGTATATTGTATATCCATCCATCCATCCATGCATATACAGGTCTGGGTCGTGAGGATAGCAAACGCAGCAGACATGCCCAGACCTCCCTCCCCAGCTCCTCCAGTGGAACGCAGAGGCTTCCCAGGCCAGCCGAGAAATCCCTCTTCCTCAGGGAGGCATCCAGGGTGCATTCTCCCAAGGTGCAAGAACCACCTCAACTGGCTCCTTTCGACATGGAGGAGCAGTGGCTCTACTCTGAGTCCCTCCCAAATATCTGCACTCCTCACCTTATCTCTAAGGGAGACCCCGGCCACCCTGCGGAGAAAACTGATTTCGGCCACTTGTAACCGCAATCTCGTTCTTTTGGTCACTACCCAAAGCTTGTGACCACAGGAGAGGATGGGGATGTAGATGGATCAGTAAATTGAGAGCTTTGCCTTTTGGCTCAGCTCTCTCTCTACAACAACAGAATGGTTCCTCAATCTGACACCTTGCACCCCCTAGCTGCGCCTAGATAAATATTATAAATATTTAAATAACCATAAAAATTATGAACAGGACCAATGACAAAAGGTAGCCCTGGCAGAGTCCCACATGCACTGGGAACATGTCTGACTTCTTGCTGACAATGCGAACCAGACTCCTGCGCCATTCATTCAGGGACCTGATGGCCCTCAATAGAGGGCCCTGAATCCCATACTCCCAAAGCACCCCCCACAGAGCACCACAAGGGACACAGTCATTGGCCTTGGCCACAAAACACATGTAGACCAGGTTGTCTCCCGTTTCAGTCCGTGGCACGGTGCACTTAAATTGCGCGTTCTGTGAACACCAAGCACTCCGGGTTCGCATCGTCTGTTTTTGCCCTCTAGGCTTGCTGTAGGTAGGTCTCATGGTACAGCCCTGGGAGACCTATGTCTATGCGCGAAACACAACAGACAATAAAGAAGTAGACTAAAAAATATGAAGGATAATAACAAAATAATTAAAACCCAATAAATTAATAAATAGAAGTTTCTCTACCAAGTTCTCTATCAGTTGAAGAAAAATAGTAGCATAAATATTTGTGGAAAATGTAGAAGTTTGGTAGAGCTTTTAACCATCTACTCTTTAATTCCACATAGAAAATAGTGGCAAGGCTTATTAAAAAGTGTATTCATTAAAAGCACACATTTTTCAGCACCTAAAAAGGAAGAAAACATTTTGAACATTAGACACAGAGGTCACAAGCCAGGGATTCCTAGTGCCGGTCCCAAGTCCGGATAAATGCAGAGGGTCGTGTTAGGAAGGGCATCCAACGTACAATCTAAGCCAAATCAAACATGCGAGTCACAAAAAGAGATTTCATACTGGATCGGTCGTGGTCCGGGTTAACAACAACCGCCACTGGTGCTATTGACCTACAGGGTGCTGGTGGAAACTGGGCCGTTGGTCGATGGAGGAGAGGAGGAAGGCGTCTACGTAGGCAGAGAGAGAAGAGGAAAGGCAAGATTTTGGAACTGAGAGTGTGGTCTTTGAATGTTGGAACTATGACAGGTAAAGCTAGAGAGCTGGTGGACATGATGCAGAGAAGGAAGGTGGACATATGATGTGTTCAGGAGACCAGGAAAGGTAGCAAGGCTAGAAGCTTAGAAGGTTTTAAGTTGTTCTACCATGGGGGAGATGGGAAGAGCAATGGAGTAGGAGTTATCCTGAAGGTGGAGTTTGTTAGGAACGTTGTGGAAGTGAAGAGAGTGTCAGACAGGCTGATGAGTCTGAAGCTTGAAGTTGAAGGATTAATGATCAATATTGTTAGTGGTTACACCCTCAGATAGGATGTGAGCTAGAAGAGAAGCAGAATTTCTGAAGTGAGCTGATGATTTGATGCAGCATTTCCCCAGAGTTGAGAGAGTGGTAATTGGTGCAGACTTAAATAGACATGTTGGGGAGGGGGAACAGAGGTGATGAGGAAGTGAATGGCAGGTTTGGTATCCAGGAGCGGAACGAAGAGGGACAGTTGGTGGTAGAATTTGCGAAAAGGATGGAAATGTCTGTTGCAAATACTTTCTTCCAGAAGAGACAGGAACATACGGTGACGTATAAGACTGGAGGGAGGTGCTCACAGGTGGACTACACCTTTTGGAGTCATAATTTGAAGGAGATAAGTGACTGCATGGTAGTGGCCTTTGAGAATGTAGTGAGATATAGAATGACTTGGACTGTTGGTTAGGAAGATTAAGAGAACGAAGGTGGAGCAGAGGACCAGAAGAGTGTTGCGAGGTTTTCAGGGAGGAGTTGAGAAAGGCTCTTGGTGAACAGGAGGTGCTCCCAGATGATAGGACAGATACCGCTAATATGATTAGGGAGACGGGTAGGAGGGTACTTCCTGTGTCATCTGGAAGGAGTAGAATAGATAAGGAGACTTGATGGTGGAACGAAAGAGACCAGGAGCATATACAGAGAAAGAAATAAGCTAGGAAGAAGTGGGACACTGAGGAGAGTAGACAGGAGTACAGGGAGTTGCAGCGTATGGTGAAGGTAGAGGTGGCACAGGCCAAACAAAGGGCGTATGTTGACTGAAAGGCTAGAGAGGTGGGGATATGTACTGGAAAAGGGGGGGATGAAGATTAGCTGCAGCAAGACAGAATACATGTGTATACATGAGAGGGGCACAAGTAGACCAGTAATGTTGCAGGGAGTAGAAGTAAAGAAGGTAGAGGACTTAGGGTCTACGGTCCAAAGCATAGGAGAGAGTGGAAAAGTGCCGAAAAAGCGTGTGCAGACAGGTTGGAATGGGTGGAGAAAAGTGTCAGGTGTGATGTGTGAAAGAATTAAAGGAAAAGTGTACAAGACGGTAGTGAGACCAGCAATGTTGTCTGGTTTGGTGCCATTGAGGAAAAGACAGGAAGCAGAACTGGAGGTTGCAGAGCTCAAGATGTAGAGGTTCTCTTTGGGAGTGACGAGGATGGATAGGTTCAGGAATGAGTACAGAGGGACAGATAGCTCATGTTAAATGCTTTGGAGATAAAGTCAGAGAGGCCAGACTGCGATGGTTTGGACATGTCCAGAGGAGAGGCAGTAATTACAGAGGTAGAAGGATGCTGAGGTTGGAGCCACCAGGCAGGAGGCTGAGAGGAAGACCAAAGAGGAGGTTTATGGATGCCGTGAAAGAGGACATGAAGTTAGTTGGTGTGAGGGTAGAGGATGAAGAAGACAGGACGAAATGACCAAATGGAGAAACGGCGACCCCTGAAGGGAAAAGCTGAAAGAGAAAGAAGAAGAAGAACTCACAAGCCTGTAAATGTAATATCAGTAAATGGTACTGTCTCTATCAAGGGAACAAAATGTCAGCTTTGAGAGCAGCTGTTGTTGGCAGGACAACAGGTTGGGTGTAAGAATGAAAGCATGGAAGCATTGTCAGTATTGGGTGAAATTATCTGTTAAATATTTGTATCTTCTTTCTTTCCTAGAACTAAAAAATGAATGATGACGGGGTGGTCTGGCTTTTGCCCAGTATTGTAACTTGTATGTTCAAATGTCACTTTGAACTGCAAGAAGATACTAGCACCATGTGCATTAAAGCAAATGACAAACGTTGCTTTTGATATTTATTTGAGCTGCTGGGACATCATTCAGTTGCCGTTAGGGATTTTCTGTTCACGTTGCCAGCGAAGGCTCACAAAAATCAAACAAAAGGTGAATAAAATAATGCTCACATTTTTTGTAACATACAGCAAGTTGTGGTTGGTGTGCAAGATATCGTTAGTACTACATGTGTTCAAATGAACTGAGATCCAAGTAAACATCACTGTCAAGGATTTGGGAAATGCTCTAAATTAGGAACAGGACTTAAAAATGACTATTTCACCAGCACCCCCATAGCTAAACTCCCAGAAGTAAATAGTGTATGAGTGCACAGGTCCAGTTTCTTAATGCCTCCTTTACTTAACCCCTCTTATTATGCTCACATCCGCTTTGCTTGGCTCTCCTTAACTCAGCTGCAGAGCCTGAGTTTGTGCCAAGTCAGATATCCATATCCATTAATGCTGCTTTTCAGCAGTATATAAAAGTCTTTATCTCTGCACTCTGTACAGGAGAGCAAGGCAAGCTGCGCTGTAAGCCTGCCTTTACAGCAGCACTGACACAAGATCCAATACAACAGGGTGGCTGATTTAATAACCACTTTCAACAGTGACAGTAAGAGAAAGATCCAGCTTCATCCTCCTTCTTAATTGTCGGCATTGCTTTAGCCACTCACACTACTCTCTGGAAGTGCTCATTGTGGCTGTCAGACAAGCATTCAGGCCCTTGCCTCCAGTAATGAAGGCTAAGCAGAAGAGAAATATGTAAGAAAGAGAGAAAAATGTGAATGAGCATCACATAATGAATGGAAGGAGTGATTCCAGAGCTGAATGTGTTTTCCTATGGATTGAGCAGAATGTAGCTACTGATTAGAGATCCAGGCTGATTACTAGGGCTGCACATCTTCTGTTATTGCGGTATACACACACACACACACACACACACACACACACACACACACACACACACACACACACACACACACACACACA
>JBBPDC010064185.1:0-10904 GCA_037974485.1 Hemigrammopetersius urotaenia
GAGAGAGAGAGAGAGAAAGAGAGAGAGAAAGAGAGAGAGAGAGAGAGAGAGAGAGAGAGAGAGAGAGAGAGAGAGAGCACAGTCCTGATGTATAGCGTGTGTCCCAGTTACTGACCCAAGGACAAGTCACTTAGTCATCATAGTCTTTATTGAGCTTTGGCCAACAAACCATCAAAGAATTATTTGCAATCTGACAGTATCTGTCATAACGGAGCTGTGCCGCAGACCACTGTAAAACAACTGAGCTCACCCTGCTCTCACACTGCCCGGGATTTATCACATAATCCTGGGATTTTTCGCATCCTCCTTTTCTCATGGAGCTCCACAATCCATCGTGGGCTGTCTGGCTCTGCCACAGCAAGAGAATCTAAGGCATGCAGGTTTTTGCTACAAAAGAGTGCGCAACATGCTCTGACCTGACAGCTGCATTGTTTCCCCACATGTATCTGGACAGGCAGACAGAACTTCTTCTCAAATTAATCATGGCCAGTTTAAGGACCCATTGCTCACATTTTCTTATATTTAGTTTTCTTCCTAGTGTCCTCTTGCATCCTTTTTGTGGTTTTATGTACACAGCCATATTTCATTTGAGCAGGACCATTTTCCAAAGCTGTTTTTGTTACTGTACTTTTAAGGCTGCAAGAGTCCTGTAAGTTGTGAGGTGGAACAGACTACTTTGTCCAACACATCGTACACATTCTCTTCAGAATTCGGAGGCCAAGCTCTTTGTCTTATCAAAGCATCAAGAATTTTGGAGAGTGGCAGGTTGCATTATTCAACAGGAAGAGGCCACTGCCATTAGGGAAAATAATATTCATGTAGCGTCATAATATTCATGTAGCACAGCTCGTCTTGAACCTCCATTGCTCAAAAGAAGAGGAAGACATGCATCTAGACTCTTTTCGGTTTACGATGCTCACTCCCATGAAAACATAAAAAAATGAGATGTGAGTGTTTGGCTTACACTGTGTCGTACTTATGGACTATGTGGGTGAACTAGTTAGGTTGCGTGTGGTGGAGGAATGCGAAGAATACGCAGAATATGCAGTAACGCAGCGTAATAGTGAGGGAGAGTACACTTACCTCCGCCATTCTGGACTGTTAAAAGCGCATCATTCCAGTGTACAAGTCCAGTATATTTCTGTCCTTTATCTTTTTCTGTGGTTTAGTTGTGTTTTTATATTCTAGGTCATGATTTTGCATTAAGATTGGTAAGTGATTTCAAGTAGGGCCTGGTATAAAAGAATTTGTGATTCATCAGATCAAGCCTTCTTCCATTGCTCCATGTCCCAATTCTCACATTTCCATTGTAGATGCTTTTGGCAGTGGATATAAGGCCACTTTAGTAAATGCTAACCACTGTATACTCATTACACCCCCAAGACCTGCTGCCACTACAAAACACAATGTATTTAAAAGATGCTTAACCCTACCTTAATTTACCCTTTCATTTTAATTAAGTGGTCATTAATTTGTGAAACTGGCCCCTTAATTTTAGCTTAAAATTAGATTTAAGACATGAGTATGAAACCCCTTAATCTTAAATTTAAGGCGTTAATTCAGGAGGTTCTATTATTTGAGGGGCAAATTTGAAAACACAAGAAAAATTCAGTAGTTTTACCCCCTAATCAGCCTTAATCTGTGCAGCTTTACCCTTCATTTTCCTTAATTTCCTATATGGATATAAATTAAGGTAATATAAAGGGGTAAAATGAAGGTGTTTGGTTTTGTAGTGTGTTGTGCAGATGCTCTGACTCATTCTTTGTCCATCATAATTTGGCCCTTTTTAGAATTTTACGCTTTTTAGCATTATTTCTGTTTCCAACATAAACATCAAAAACTGTTCCCTTGCAGTCTAATATATCACACCCCTTCACAGATACGATTGTAATGCATTAATCAATGTTATTAATTTGACCTCCCACTGGATTTAAGGTTGCGGCTGATCAGGAGACAGAAAACAGTGGATGGAACAAGTGATTTTGGCAATTTCTTCTGGTACAGTGGTCTGACACATTTAAAGTTGTTTGGCCTGTCTGAAGCATTATCAGGTTCATGCTTTTGCAGTATTTCCACTTCTGTATAACTTTGACTTTGACAGTCTTTACTTGCTCTGGTTAAGAGCATCTGCCAAATTACTACATGGACACGTAAAGAATAGGGATGTGACTTTTGTGTGTCCACATATATTTGACCATGTAGTGAAGATTACTTCCCTGTATCTCAGAAATGGAAATTTTGTAGGAGAGCAAAAAAACATTTTCCAAATAACCTTTTAATGCCTGAACGTGGTAAATTCAGTTTTTTTAATCTTCAGTTATATTAGGCCCTTTTACAAAATGTAAAAAAAAAAATTTGCAAGTATGTTTTTTGTTTGTATTGTATTTGATACAATGGGGATCAACATCACTAATTATCTTCAACTTCGTCATCTGTCTCTACAAGGCCCTCTACAAAGCCACATCCTGCTGGGTTGCAAGACGAGCCTTGCCTAGGGCAGATACACCTGGCGCCACAACCAAGTGCTGAGGTGCTTGGCGGCTGCACTAGAGGCCAAGAGGGTAATCACCAACGCTATGGCCTTGGAAACCAGAACTTTCTTTAGGCTACAAACATCTTTCGTTCGGGAGGAAGCGCAGGACATCTTCAGTAGTGAACTTCCTTTTTAGCCATTTATGAATTAGCCATAGCATAGATATTTATGAATTCAGAGTCAAATTATTTGTTGTAAATATCAATCCGTAAACTGAGGAATTGATTCATTAAAACACTACAAATTAAATTCAAAAATTAAAGCAATTTTAAGTTAATTGAACAAAGTGCATGCTTATTTTAAAATATTGTTAAATATGTAAAGGAAAATCTCACCCTAAAATCATCAAATATCCCTCACCTTGACATAATCAGCTGGGTGCTAATCAGATTCAGTCATTTTGAATTCCAACATACCACATGTGAGAATTGTTATGGGGGCAGAAGACAAGCAGTAAAGGGTTTTATGCAAAGTTTAAATCTCATGGTAATGCAATGGGTCTCAGAAATGCATGTCTCAAATATGAAATGCACAGCATTAAAGGGATCAAATGAACCATTTCTTTTGAGCAGTTTGTCACACAGTGGTCACACACTGTAAAATTGATATTACAACGATCATTTATACACATAATTTTAGTTCATATGGAGAGAATACTCAGGTAACAGGATTGCTGATGAGTTCTTAAATACTCCTGAACCAATCAAGAGATGTTGTTTTCAATCATTTCCCAAACACAGTCCCTTCTTTGTTTACCGAAGGTGTCTCCAGAAGCAGCAGAAGGAAGAAGACTTGGCTTATGGCTCTGATCTCACTATGTTAAAGCTCCAGTCGAGTCCAGTCCGGAATGTTCCGAGTATTAATGTTGGCACAGACAGTACAGTCACACCACATTACTTTCAGTGCAGTGCACTTGATTTGATTTGTGCACTCTAAGCACACTGCAACATCATAAATTACCCATAAATTTTGATCTCTAGTTTGTTCATGGTAGGTCTGTTTCATTCCTAAACTAAGCTGGTACTCTAAAAAGCATATTCCATATAAAGATCCCTAGAAACACTTTTCTTTGGAGGACCATTTAGGCAGATAATTCATATTTTCCAAATGTAGGTCAATATGTGACATCAAGGTATATTCGGTATTCGGTATGAGCATTTATGTCATTGGCTTGTGGCTAGTACTGGGACACCATTGAATCAACATAGACTTTAATATGAAGTTGATCTGTCTTGCTTTATGACACAGTCATGCTGGAACAGAAAAGTGTCCACTATGTTAAAAGCATTGTCCAAAATGTCTTGTTATGCTGAAACATTAAGTTTGCCCTTCACTGGAAGTAAGGAGTCTAATCCAAACCCTGAAAAACAGGTGTGTCCCAATACTTTCGTCCATATAAAAAATATCACCTGTGTGATAAAGAGAAGTGAGGTCTATTGCTCTGGCCAGAATTAGGGAGCAGAAAGGGCTGCTGTCACATGAAGGAAAAGGCTGTGAGCAACCTAGACTTTATCATCTTGTCCTTCATTATGAGAAAGTGTCAGCAACACTCAAGGCTGAGTCAGGCATATTATATCACTTACCTGAAAGATCATTACTAATTTTAATGCGCATCCAAATACATAGGAACAGGTGTTTGAATTTTTAAGGACCGATAACGCAAAGCTTTTAAAAGAGGGAAAAGAGTCCCCCGTCGTCCGTGATTTACCTCGGGGGCAGCAGGAACAAGGCATGTAGGCATCCGTGAACTCAGGTTTCTTTATTGGACATGAACGTGAAAACGAGAACATAAACAAAACCTGGCTCAAGGGCCGCTACAAACATGAACGAGAAAATAGGGTTTCAGACAAAGGCGAAATGAGGCGTCAATGGACAGACAGTGAGGTCAAAACAAAACAGGACTTAAATACACACAGTAATCAAGAACAAACACAAGGCAGATGGAAAACTAAACACGTGACACAAAGCAGACAAAGCCAAAATAAAAGACCCAAAAACACAGACAAAACCAAACCAGCGACCCCTAGCGATCGCTGGCCGAACCATGACAGACAGTGTCACAAATTGGAGTGTTCCAGTTAAGTAACTTAACTAAAAGTACCTAAAAGTGAAGTGAAAGTGACCATTCTGTCATACGTGAACACACCACAGCACGAAATTCAACCTCTGTGTTTAACCCATTCACCAAGTGAAGCAGGGGGCAGCCAAGAACACAGCGCCCGGGCAGCAGTGTGTGGGGACGGTACCTTGCTCAGAGTACCTCAGTGGTGCCAGCGGTCTTGGGAATCGAACCTGGACCTTCTGATCGCAGGACGAATGCCTTAACCACTAGACTACCAGCTGCCTAGATATTTTTTTATAAAATCTGTTGTTATTGAGGTCGCTTATATTTGTGAGAATCAGGACATCTAGCCAATAAAGCACTGATGTTGCATTTGAATTACTTGCTTGTCATGTGACACGAAATATCATCACAGTTTAATATGGCGAGGTCTCGACCTCGGAAATAGTTCTCTTTTCCCTGCATATTTTCAGTGTGAGATCCAGCTAATTAACTTCAAAGACATTTTCATGACCTGTTAATCGTTAAGCCTGATTTTGGGGCGGCTAGTGGCCTGGTGGTTTAGGGAGTTTGCCTTGCAATCAGAAGGTCATGAGTTCAAATCAAGCAAAGTTCCATCCCCACACACTGCTCCCTGTTGGTGGCAGCCCACTGCTTCACTTGGTGAACGGGTTAAATGCAGATAATTCCACACTGTTCACACTGTGTGAGGTATTGTGGTGTGTTCACATGTGACCATAAGTGGCCACTTTACTAAGGGTTCCACTAATCATGGAGATGGATGTATATTGACTGATATTGTCTGTTTGTAAAATGTTTAGCTTCTTAAAATTGGCACCTGTATCAATCTATAAAAGCAACTTATTCCTTTATACTAATGCAAAATAGATATTTACATATTTAAGTGTCCTTTGAGCTGAAGTTTAATATCCGTTATTGATGAAAGAGGGCAGGTAAGTCTACTCCTCCTCTGTCTCATATCTACAAGAAGGGCAAACATTTCTGTTTAGGACCCTTGGACACTTGTTAGGATCATTCATGTGTGCCAGTGGCAGCAGAAACAAGGTTGTTTGTATTTATGTGAAGCGGATTCCAAGCAGAGACACGATCATAAACTGTAGCAGTTAAATGCAAGCCCCTGCAGACACATACACTCACTCACACACACACAAACACACACACACACACACACACACACACACACACACACACACACACACACCGAAGCTCATACATCACCACACACTTTTTCTAAATGTAGGCAAATGTTCAGAGAATGCGGATCTATTTCAGCTGGAAACAGGTGCCCAGCCGAGGGCACGTGAGTGTAGAAATGCTACACTAAATCACAGATGGCTCTGAGGTGGTGTTGGAGTGTCCAGCTGCTGCGTGCATGTCAATATGTTGGCCATTAAGAGAGAGAATGCAAGCAGTGTACCTGGCACAGCGTTAAAAAAACACAGCATGGCCTAATTCCCTGCCAGGAGAGATTTCTCAATAGAGAAGAGCAAACAAAAGCTATCAGCCACAAGCTCTAATGTGTCCCATGCTCAAACACATTCCAGCTCCATTAAGACAATCTACAGTAACAAACAGCCCAGTGCAAAAGTACACAGTGCTATGATGCATGACCACAAGAAGACCACAGGCACACCTGCATATAGAACTCACCAAACAAGTCTGGTCACAAAAACACCTCAAAAGATGTGGTGATCCAGGTCTGTATGCCACTGCTGTCACATCAGGAGTTTCGTATTTATTATTATTATTATTATTATTATTATTAATAATAATAATAATAATAATAATAATAATAAGAGAGAGAGAGAGAGAGAGAGGTGGAGAAAGAGAGAGAGGGGGGTAGTGAAAGAGGAGAGAGAGAGAGAGTGTGAAAGTGTGAGAGAGAAAGAGAGAGAGAGGAGAGAGAGAGAAAGACTGAGAGAGAGAGAGAGAGAGAGAGGGGTAAAGAAAGAGGAGAGAGAGAGAGTGTGAAAGTGTGAGAGAGAAAGAGAGGAAGAGAGAGAGTGAGAGAGAGAGGGGGAGAGAAAGAGAGAGAGAGAGAGAGAGAGAGATGGAGTGAAAGGGAGAATGAGACAAAGAGTAGACAGAGAGAAAGAAGGAGAAAGAGAGAGAAATAGACAGGGTGTAAGAGAGACTAAGAGAGGGAGATTAAGAGAGAGAGAGTAAATTACTGTAAAGCTTTTCACATTTGTGAAAATCCTCTTAGTGCAGCGCGTTGTTCATTATAATTTCAGATTGATAAAGCATTGTAAGAAAAACTTGGTTTTACATCCCGAAAAGTGTGTACGATTTGTTAATGATGTGTTATTATATTATACATGATCACTAGTTAGTCCGTAAGATATTACGTTTTATTTTTTTATCTCGGTCTGTTATTTGGGCTGATCTCTTCACTGCCTGTGTGGATGTTATTCCATCTTAGGTCAATACTGCCCTCTAGTGGCTGCTAGGCAGTAATTTCAAACGTGAGTGAGAGCAGAGCCCCTCTTCACACACACCACATACAGAACAGCACAGAGGCCTTAAACCAGCAACTGGGACTGGGACTACAAAAACATCCTTTTGGATACATTTACTGTGATTATTCATAAAATAGATTCACAAAAGGCCTTACACATAAGACAGGTGGAGCATGACATCTTAAACCAGTCCTCTAGATTCTGTCCTGCTTCTATGCAGTGTCTGGGATGCACTGCCACACTGATCAGGCTGTATGAACATTTCAACTCAGCCCTCCAGCTAAAAAGGAAATGCCACTGATTTTTATTTTTTTTACATTTCTACACAGTTCAATGATTAACTCTAGAGAGTCTCTGACTTTGTTTCAGTGGTGGTGACGCGAACCAAGGGTTCGTATAATCACCACTATACAAACATGAGCCCTTTCATTTACATAGCTTTTATTTGTTTTTCAGACATGTAATACTGATAGTATACATGTTCTGTGGACAAAAGTATGGGGACCACTTATTTATTGAATTTGGGTGGTCCCTTCTTGTAGTGAAGGGAAATCTTAATGCTTCAGCATCCTGAGACATTTTGGACATCATGCATATTTTGTGGACACAGTTTGGGGAAGAATCTATTCCAGCATGACTGTGTCCCAGTGCACAAAACAAAGTCCATAAAGACGTGGTTGGATGGGTTTGGTGTGGAAGAACTTCACTTATCCAAACAGAGCCCTGACCTCAACCCCTTTGGGATGAACTGGAACGGAAATTGTGAGACAGGCCTTCTCGTCCAACATCAGTGCCTGAACTCAGAAATGTGCTACAGAATGAATGGACACAAATTCACCCAGAAACTCCAAAATCTCTTGGAAGATGTTATAGCTGCAAAGAGGGACCAACTCCATATTAAAGTCTATGTACTTGCAATATCATTAAAGTCCCTGTTGGTGTAATGGTCAATGGTTTCCTCTCAGTATTGCAACTATTGCAATTTTGACTTCTTCTTTGACCATCTAACACAAAACATATGCACCGACATGCTTCAGGGGCCTGCTCCTATCACCAACACTGTGAACAATTTGCATGTGAAAAATAAAGAATCTTAAATTTTGAATTTTGGGGGCATTTCACATTAAACCATTCTGATCGTCTTCAAATCTACGCAATTTAATTATGTCGAAAATTGGTAAAATTGTGGAATCAGTTTCATCCGTCAAACCCTTGATTAATATGGTACAGGTCACCTCTAATTTGTTGCTGGAGTTGTTCCAGGACAGCACAGCTGGCCTTGCTCTCTCTGTCTGAGTGTGATAGGCGTCCCTCTGGGAAAAAAATGCAAAACAATATTTAAAAACTTTAACCCACCACGTCTTCAGGAAGTACTGTCCTTTTAAATATGCAAATGAGAACGTTATGGCAACAGGTTTGGGAAACACAGCGGAACAAAACAACAGGAAGACTTGTGTGAATGGTGCAACTCTGCATTTCCAACGCTAGGCTATGCTGGAGGGTGTCCCAGTGTGATAGAGTGGCGCTGAACTGAGGTCATGCAGGTGCAGAAGGAACCCAGACACTGGGCTGTTGGATCAGGGCGTGGTTCAGCAGCGTTTCTTCAAGTAACCACTGGAGTCAATCTGCAAGCACCCAATAACATCAGGGCTTCTCTTACACACGGGGGGCTGGGCCTTAGTACAACACGCTCAAAGCAGGAAGCCTCGTGCAGAGAGAGCGAGCATGACGTGCCTTCATGGGCCACCACATGTACTTACGAAGACCTTCTGGAACTTCCTCGAAATTATGTAAACTATGAATGTGATGGTTTCACACTACTGGTACACGTGTGTGTGCGATTATTAGGGCAGAAAAAACTCTTGTTCTTGGGTATTGAACTGATTACAAATATTGCTTTTGTGCCTTGTGGGATTGATTTTTAGAATATTGTGGTTAGTTTCCGTCAAAGTTTCTAAAAGCAGTTCAACAGCTTATTACAACATGAAGCACATTTTCAACTGATGAAACTTTTTCTTACAGAGAATAATGAATGCATTTAATCCATTTTTCTGCACTATAATTATTACACACACACACACACACACATTTAGAACTATACCTTATATACTGGATCCGGGTTTCTCAACCACTGGGCTTTTGTTCTAAAATCGAAACAGGCCATTCGTCCGCAATTGGTTATTTAATATCATCTAATGTGGCCAAGTGGGTGTTGGCAAGATGCTCTGATAGGTGGGTCTTATTGTTGAAAAGGTTGAGAACCATTGTACTAGATGGTGCTGCTATGACACCACCCCACTCATATGTGACATATGTGTAAAGAGATTTCAGAAGGAGAAAATGCATTCATATACACACACATATATATATGTATATAATCTTATATGTGAGAGGTCACACACTGCCACATCAACTTCATATAAGAATAGCAGCTTCCCATCTGTGATTGATAAATGTTCTCATAATTGCACATACACATGTCAAGTGAAGAGCAGCTGTGTGGAACTGTGTAAGTGTACGTGTGGATGTATGTGTACGTGTGTGTGGGGGGAGGGAATGAGATCGCCTCACAGACGGTACATTTATCTGCTGTTCTGCTGCAAAGGAACAGCTTTGCGTCCAACCAGCTGCAGCGTATCAAATTCCGTAAATGTAAAAGTATTACAGAGGCCTGATTTCTTTTGTTCTTTCTTCATTACTCGATAACAATATAAACTAGATTCATTTATAGCTCATAAGTTTGCACACATGTCCGGTGGCCCAGGAGAGGAAAGCATTTCTGTGGGAGGAGCCGGAGCTGAAGGGGTCATTCCATATCAGATCACGGTACTAATTAGAATATGAATATGAAAATGATAACGTTTACACTGCCTGAGGGCTGTGACACTTAGGCAATCATGATCATGTGCTATGAGGTTTTCTTTATAGGTACAACCACTTTCACTCAGAAAAGAACCAGGACCCAGAATCACAATGTCATCACATTGCATCACAATCACATGGCTACCCTAGTCTGTTAGCAAAGTGTTGGCCAATATCTAGATTTACTGTCAGTTATATTGAATTATTTGACAAGTTATTTGATAAGTGCTGCCCCATTTTTGCTTCCAGTGCATCTGTTATGACTATTTATTAGTGTATTAACTTTTAAGAGATACTATTTCTTTCCCACCATGGCATTACTGTATTTAAATTAAGTATTGCTTATTTAAAAACAGGATTAATAAAGTTTATAGGTGCTAAAATTAGGCAGGAGCTAGGAGGAGGGTGCTGAAACAGAAACTAGGTGAAAGGTGACTTACAATACATACACAGTAAAAAAAAACAAAAAACATAGTATGAGGACTTTTGAAGGTCCCTTGACACATTTATTAAAGTGTCTTACTTTTGTTTAGTTTATCAGAGAGCCAGCAGTCCTGGTCAGGTGGCAGCAGTGGACTTTTCATGTAGATTTTTATGTTAACAGAACATGAAGATAAAACTGGCCACTAGTAACTGTGAAGAACAGTGTGGATCAAAGAAAAATAACACCAGCAGAGTTTTACCATAAGCCTTAAGATGTTTCCTAAATGTCTGAATAGACATGTTTATGTACTGTGATGGATTATGCCACTAAATCATCTAGGCAATGTGTTCAGTATTTTAATTTGCATATAGTTCACATTGTGTATATTTGTTATTTGATTATTCTGTTCCCTTTTTGACTTTCTTGTTTCAGGACAGGGACGTCACTAGGATGGAAAGACAAGGGAGGCTTAGCCCCCAGGGTTGTAGGAAGGAATTAGTGTGTATAGAGGGCTGAAAACTTTTCACCAAACCTTTCCTTTCA
>JBBPDC010064195.1:0-10904 GCA_037974485.1 Hemigrammopetersius urotaenia
TATATATGCATGATCAAGTATATTAACCAATCCTGAAACAGACAGCAAGATCATAGCAGCCAATCCTGACGCAGGGGGCGGGGACTGTCGGATTACAGGTAGAAAAAACAGGCCGGTGTCTTCACCATGCAGCACTTTGTTCCACGTCCAGAGTGAGATGTGATCAAGGAGGCATGCTGAACTGAACACTGAACTGCCATGTAAATCACAGTTTATCTTTCTTTCCTGGATTAATGTCCTCCGGATTTACTGCTGATCCGACGACATGAACTTAACTGGGTTAACAAACAATGAGGTGAATTTATTTATCCTATAGCTTGTTCTGTGGCTGAATACATGCTGTTGATGCGTATATATTTTTTGTAGTTATACACTTTAGTACAGGCTTGCTTATAACATTTGAGCTTTAAGGATATTCACTTAATTTTACGCAAGTTTTAATTGTTTTCTTGTTGTATTTGTTAGCTCACAGCACTCTCCTCCGTCTACGTCGCGTCACTCAGTCTAAGGTAAGATCACCTCAGGTACACTCAGTTCTGGGGCAGAGCTGTGGACAGCAGCTTTCTTCTTTAGGTGGAAAGAGGTCGAGGTTATGGAGATGTTCTGTTGGACAGAGGGAATAAATCTAGTCCTAGCATATATACAAAAAAATACGTATGATATTTATATATGCCAGGCAGCTAGTGTCCTGGTGGTTAGGGAGTAGTAAGATCACCTTAATTCCATGCACTGCTATGGAACAGCTGGGGACAGTATATAGCAGTGACCAGCTGACAATGCAGTGCTCAGGAAGCAGTATGTGGGTACAACTGTATGGACAGGATTCGAATATATGAATATAACCAGCAGGACACCATATATATAGCACTTTTAGGGGCTGCTGGTGTCCTGGTGGTTATGGAATTGCTGTGGGTTCGAATCCTGTCTATACAGTTGTACCCACACACTGCTTCCTGAGCACTGCATTGTCAGCTGGTCACTGCTTCACTTGATGAATGGATTAAATGCTGAGGGCAAAAGTAATTTCCTCCAGGATCAATACAGTATGTAAAAAATAAATAAATAAAAGCATCCGGGTCTAATCTTCACAATATATTTAATATGTGTTCAATAAATTAATTGATAAATAAGACAGTGAATGATTACGTAACATGATAGACTGATAGACGGCGAAGGGGGAATGCGTCTGAAGAGTACCTGAAGAACTTGTAGAGCGAGGGAAAAACGTGACTGCAGTGCAGTCATGCAGCCAAGAATACACATGGCACAGGAATGCCTCCATCAAAATGCATTAAATGACTTAGACAACATTTTGTTTGGGAGGGGACAGTATTTTGTGGTGGACAAGAGGGCCAAAAGACAAAGCAATGTAGAATTATTACAGAACTCAGAAAAAAGAATAGTCGTATGAACTTAATTCAGTCAAACAGAGCAAAGCAGAGCAAACAACCACATAATTTCACCATAAAGCTCACCAACTGAAACATTTCAAAATTGCATTGCTATAAAATGATTTTTTGGCTCAAAATAAACTAACAAAATTCAATAAATCGATTTAATTCACTGAAATATACTGCTCAAAAAATGAAGGTAACACTTAAACAACACAGTGTAACTTCAAGTCAATCACACACCTGTGAAATCAAACTGTCCACTTAGGAAGCAACACTGATTGTCACTGAAGAGTGTAGACTGTAAATCAGTGTTGCCTCCTAAGTGAACAGTTTGATTTCACAGATGTGTGATTGACTTGAAATTACATTGTGTTGTTTAAGTGTTATTTTTTTGAGCAGTATATATTTCCATATACTGTAAACAGATTTATGTAAACAGATTGCTTAAAGACAATACAATTCATGTATTTAATTTCAATTCATATATTTAATGTTTATTTCAAAATGAGGATTTAATTATATATTGTGTGAAAATGTCTGTTGGATGAGGTGAAGAGGGTAAGGTTTTTGGTTGCCCAATCGAATGCCACCAAGGCCAACTTTGGTCCACAAGTCCCACTTTAGGCAGGACTGCGTTGGACCATAAACTTTTGCAGATAATTTTGCAGTGCAGCTTGGTCACATTTGAAATAGAAAATAATTTCCATTGTGGCGCATACAATTCTATAACAAACCAGACACTAGTCAGTTTTTCTTTGGATGTTAAATATTAAATACATTTATTTCATTGTTTAATAGGGCATTGCTTCATCTAAAATACTTTTGCTTTCTGTTCCAGTTTGATTGGGAGTTGCTCTGTTATAGTGTTATCTATTGTTAAGAGACGGCATCTCAATGAACAGGTGTGTCACATGACAAATATCTGTGTATGCACATGTGTGTGTGAATTTGTGTGTGTTTAAACACCGTACAGTATCAAGCCCTCAGTGTCTATACACGGCAGATCAAATCATTCCTATTTTTCTTTGGACTCTCTGGTGATTGTGTAAGTGCTTACTCTACTTATCTCATTCCGGCCACTGATGAAAGATAACAATGTAGAAGCATGACTTTCTTACGTTCTTCAGCTGTTAAAGCCACAGTCTGAATAAAAGAACAGCCATGGCGTTGGAGCTTTTTAAACACATATGGAAAGGATTTCGGACACTTTTCCCTCCTGAAATTCATATTCAGACCCAGCCATGCATAACTCCATGCAAAAACAAACCAAATGTTATTGCACTTTTGTTTATATAGCAGTACTTTAAAAAAAAAAAGTGCCTAATCCACTTTTGAATTCATTATTGAATTTTGCATATAACAAAATCATGTGATTAATCACAATTATACAAATGTAATCGCTGCCCAGCATATATAAATATATATATGTATACATATGCATATGAATATTATTCCATATTACTATTAATTATTATATTATAGTAATAATACATTCTTTTCAGTTTCGTTTAATTGTCATAAACTACAAATGGCATTTCTGTTTTGTCCTTGTCTTGCAGGCAAAGCCCTTGTTTCAGTTGGCGCTGGCAGACTTCCTGGCTTCTCTAGTCTTAATTGGCACTACCCTCATAAACTTCCTGTCTTATGAAACATTACCCATAAGTGAAGTCCTGTGCAGTGATGGACTGCCTTTGTCACTGGTGAGAAAATGATCCTACACACATGAGTCACACCTCATAAAGAACCTCTTAAAACATTTTGAAAGATTAATGCTGTACAATACAGCTGGGAAAATGTTGAATAGATGTTGGTTGGTAATCTCTGTAATATTTTGGCGTAAAGCAGATTTGGGCGCCTAGTTTGGAACACATTTACAGAATTTACCACAGATGTTACAGATCAGTAACAACCTAAAACAGCCTAAAACCTTTTCCCTCTCTTTTCCCTCTTGTCAGACTTTCTACTGCATCTCTTTCCTCTTTGTCATCATTTATGCCTGTGAATCAGCACATTCTGCTCAAGGATGGAGGGAGCATGGAGAGGATGAACACAGACATCAGGTGATTCGAGAAAGCGGTGTAAACACTTACATACACACCCAAACACACACGTCTGCTTCACTGACGAAATTAGCCGCCATACCTAGAGTTTTCTGCAAACACAGCATATGCATAGCATGACTACAGCAATCAGATTACAGTTATATAATCACACCAGATCTGTGTGTGTTTACTGTGGGTTCTTGGGGAATATGTATATATGTTTTCTGTATGTTTAACATGTAACATTTGAGCCATTTTGACTGCAGAGACCAACAGCTGTCCTTTGACCCCAGCTTGTGTCTGGTTTCTAGCAATAAAGGTGCTTAGTCAAGCCATAAGGGGACTTCGTAGGCTGTAAATGAGACAGTGTGACATTTATGAGGACAGTTCTACAGCTTTGTGATGAATTTTTTTATTCCTCTTTTCTATTATCACAGTCTCAGGGGAGGTGGTGGCCATTTGATATTCTGTATGTCTTTATATGGTGAGTAAAAACAAATATGTAAGAAATGTATTCTGAGTACACCTGCTTGGGACCATCTCATGGGCCAGGTTTACTGGTGTAAAGAAACAAAATGATGCTTCTGTGTCATATTTCAACAGCAGTTGGCTGTGTGCCTAACTGTGTGCAATTGTCTTTTCCCAGGCTGATACCCCTTATGGGGTATGTGGTCTACATCAGAACCATCACCCTGTCGCAAATGTCCTATATTCCTGCGTCTAAAACCTCTGGCAATGGAGAAGATGTGTGGCCTGAGGCTAGGTTTTGCAATAGGCAAGTATAAATAACATTATGTTAATACAAATCACTGTGGTATGAACATTTTGCAAGTCTCCATTTAAGTTTATTTCAAAGAGCCAAAATATTTCCTTTTGTTACTGTAATATATAATTCAACAGTGAAGATGGTATGGTGTATGTTTGTATGCATGCCCTTAAGTTCTGTTTTGTGTTGCAGCTGTATTCTCTTCCTGCACCTGCATATTGACAATGAGTTCTGCTCTACTGTGGTAGGTGTAAGTTACACTGACACATTATTCACCTGCTGTGTATTGAATCAGATTTCTCTATAAAGACTGACTTTCTACTTTCTGTCTCACATCAGGATTCACATCACAATGATTTCATTAGAGGGTTCACCTTTGCAAGTGTGTTGTCTGTCTTAATTTGCTGCACTGTGAGTACACACATGCATACACACACATATATCATACACACACACACACACACATATATTCAACCTCATTCACAAATTTCCATACAGCAAAACATATTTGTTGATGATATGCTGTTATTCTTTTCTAGCTGGTGTATTGGAGGCTGCAGAGTAGGTACAGGCGTTATGAGCTGGAAGGCATTTTCAGTGACTCACAGAGATATACAGGCAGGATTTGGTCTTCAGCTCGCTATATGATTCTCGTCATTATCTTCTGCTGGACACCAGGTCAGCCCTCATTCGTTTATGCTTTTGCCAGACACTTTTATCCAAAGCGACTTACAATTTGAATCCTATTACAGAAATAGATGAGTATAGTGTTTTTCTGGTATAGCAAACCCCAGACTCCTGCTTGAAGGGCTTGGGGGGTTTATAAAGTTTGGATGGTAGCAGTATTACTACAGTGCTACACCACATATAGTATACAAAAAATTAAATTGTTTAAAATTGATCTAGGCATATTTTTGCTTGTGAAAACACCATATAACACCAGAATACTCTAATGTGGTGAAAAGGAACAAGAAGGGTTTTTTTTTATTGAGGTCTTGCTGGCTGATTAGAGGAGCCCAGATTTGTTCCTGAGCCCATCAGTTGCATGGATTTGTGAAATTCCTTCAACAGCACATCTGTTTTAACATCATAAACCAATGATAAAGAAATACTGCACATACAGATAGTTCCTCAGATGCCTAAAACAATGTCAAATGTTAATTTAAGTTTGCAACTTTTTGGACATACACACACACATTTAAATTAAAATTACTAAAAAAGTGTGTCTTCCGTAGATGTCTACATTTTGCTTGCAACAATCTATATGCACACATACAGAGACTGACAGAATTCTGTTATTTTCTCTCCTCAGCTCTTGTTCTGATCAGTTTATCGTTTGCTTGCTCTGCATCAGGAAGTCTATACCCTCTCTTTGTTGTACAGGTGTGTGTGTTTTTAATTCACTTTCTTGCTGTGTTGTAAAAGTGTTTGAAATTGAACATGGGCATAAAAGTGTCAAAATAAGGCCTTCTGATCTAGGACTAGTTTTGTCTCTAATATTCTAACGAATAGCATGACCAAGCTAAGACATATGTAATATTGTATACACATATAATGTATTTAATCTATGTGCTTGATATATGTGTGCATTGTTCCTCTTGCTGCTACCCAGGCAATGACAGTCTCGCTGCAGGGGTTCCTCAACAGCATTGTGTACGCCTGGAGACGACGCAACTTCAGAGAAGCCGTGCTTGGAGAGAGACTGCCTCTTTTAGCTTATTCGAACAAAGCCTTCTTCGAGCAATCGCTGGGTGACACACAACAATGATGAAAACTGGAGAAAACAGTCACCTTGGGACTCTAAAGATGAAGCACTACTTGGTGTCATGTTTAAAATTTGTACACTGTAGCACTTTTTAATTTTATTATGTTTTGTATTTTTTTTATTTATATTTTTAATGCAGTTGTAATATCCTGGTATAAACTTTTACCAGTTACACCTGCTTAAGGGTAACAGCTACTGTAGCCCTCCATATGTCTTCTACCTCCCTGATTGGAGAGAGAACCTGGAAAAGACTGTTGTAGTCCTAAAAAAGAAAAAGCAGTGCAATTGGTGGTGTATGGCATTTGAAATGGGCCTTTGCATTTCCTTCCATAATAACTGATGTACATGTACTGATGTCTGTGCTTTTTATTGACTTGATTCTCAATTGAAGGTATGACAGAAATCAGCAACGAAAAGATTTTTTTCAAACATCAAAAGCAAATATTTTATATGAAACACACGAGTATCACAATTAATCTGGGACCCCAAATTAATTCTCCTACATTTTGTCAGGCCATTTTATGAGAGTTTTAATATATGTCCAGAGAACAACTCTTTTATGGACTAGGTCTTATCTGCTCTGATAGACTTGCAGTTGACTCCAGAAGTATTCAACTTCAATTCCTTAGGACCAGGAGATTTTTCTACTTTGATTGTTCTCTTTTGATTCAGCTCCTCTGTACCTGAACATATTTTTTTTGTATTGAAACAAAAAAGAATATTGAATACCTTATACTCCTCACAACTATGCCAATATACCCTTATGTGAGGACATGTACTGCCACAAGTGTGTGTTACATACTTTCAGCTGAGTAAGAATTTAACATGCTATTAGACAGGTTTTATGTACCTTATCACTCCTGTCCACCACCATACTTCACAGTAGGGATTCAGTTCTTTTCTTTTCACTCTAAATCTACATTTGGTGTTTGTAGCCAAAAGACCTCATTTCTCTCTTAATTATTAAACCAACTTCAAATCAAAGTTAAAGTGAAGTGATTGTGTAAAGTAAATGAACTCCAGGCACTTTCAGTTGTGGTTTGACGATAACAGAGAATGATATGAATTACACACAGTTTGCTGGCATGGGTACAAGTCATTTTGGAGTCAGTGAAGTGACATTTGCTTACAAGTTCAAACTGGAATTCCAAACCTTTCTGCATTACATTTCTGCATATGAGTGTGTTTCCTAATACATTAACACTTAGTACTTCTGTAACACCCACCTATGTACTTTCAAGCACAATTTTATCTATGTAAGTTTGTAGGTAACATCTATATATGTTACCTACAAGCTTAGCGTGCAGCATGCATTGGCAGCTCTGCACTTTTATTCATGCACTTTGTCCAGGCCTTATGTAATTATAACCCAGTGAAATAGTATTGTCAGGGTGATTGCACAGTTTCAGAGCGTTGTCTTTGCCACACCTGAGTAAATGTTTATTGAAGTGACCTTGAAGTCACATGTGTATATTATGGACATTTGGACAGTGTGTGCAGGACCTTTTCTGTTTGGAGAACTCTACTTGTGTCATTATAAAGGTGTATGACATCTAAGTCATGTGTCCACCAATGAGTCAGCATGAAGCACCTATAGATGAAAACAGGACTAGTTCAGATAAGACTAGTTCATAAAAAGTTCAGACAAGGTGTGCGCTTGTGTGTACATGTGTGGAGATCTGTCTACATGAATAACACACCCATCAGAACAAGATCACATTCCAGTGTAAGATGTCGCAGAATTGGATGTTTTCTCTTATTTAAACAGACTTGATTCAACTCTATGGCTAACTGCCAAATCATCCATTATTTTGAGTGAGCACACTAAGAAGTTTATATTGTTTTGCTATATTAGTGACTTGTAATTTACTGAGTTGATATTATTCATTCATCTTATTAACTGTTGAGAAATATACACTGAAAAATACAGATGTAAAGACAACAGAAAGAATAAAAATTGGCAAAACAGTATGCAAATAGATAGCAATAGGGGCAAAGAAATAAGGTTGTATAGACCATAAACACCAACAGCTAACTGAAACAACACAACCAATCATGCTTTGCTTGTAGCATGTACTTGTTGAGTAACCACAATGATGGAAAATGTATTAAAGTGCATTTTAGAGTAGAGGGTGTTTTACTGTCATGACTTGCCTCAATGTACTTATTGTCTCAAAAATGTAGGTTCTTAAATGTTTCTTCCCACAATCTGTAACCGTTATACTGGTCTTACATCTTACATTGCTCTTGTATTTTTATCCCTGAGATCCAGTTGTGAAATTTGCTTGAGGTTATGTCCCAAACCCAGTCATATTTCATTTTCACAGGACTGCCTCCAACTGCTCTTTATCCCTTAGATTTAACAGCCGTAGACTGAATTGGACAATATGTGGAACTGGTTTCCATGACATCACAAAAAGAAATCAGAAAAAGGCTGTTTTTGCAGATACATTGTCATGTATGACTTACATGGACTATATGTTTTTTAAATTAAGTAGGAAATTCGTTTTTTGGTGAATAGTTCTTTACTCTCACATTTCTCAAAAATAGGAAACCATTTTTCCCCCTTTGAGATCACTTCAAAGTTCGAGGGATAAACAAAACGTCTGAGCTCTGTTCATCACGAAGTCCTGATATCCCAGACATGCTGAATAGCTCTAATGTAGTGAACAGGTTATGTTTCATGGCAGTCTCTCTAATTCCTTGCAACAGGTTGGAGCTGTATCAAAACTAACAACTGTTGACCTACTTTCACAACACCTGAACCGAGCAATAATAATTCATTCTGGACTGGTGTGGGATAGAAGTTGTTATGACTCTTATGATAAGAGCTGGAGCAGTGTAATTAACTTGGCTGTAAATAGGCCATCAAATTCCCCTTATTGGGGCAATAGAAAAAGAGATACATCTGATGAAGATCAAAACACATAAAACAGAGTATCACAGACCTTTTATTACCTAGCTGTTTTTGTAATTTTGTAATGTTTACATAGAAAACACCAGCCGTCCCTTACACTTTATCAAATGTTTATGATGGATGGACCAATGTAATTGGTTCATAATTACTAGGAAAAAATATTTTTCCATTTACTTCTGACCATTTTTACAATTGTGTTATTGTGTAGTTGCTATAATAACTGCAGTCGTTGCTAGATGGTTGCTACTGGTGTTCCAAGGTGGTCACTATGACCCTGCAAGTGGTTGCTAGGTACTGCAGTCTGTAGCTAGTTAACTGTAGCATCGCTATAATGTTCTGTGTGGTTACTGAGGTGTTGCTATATGTGGTTTCGCAGTGACGGTTAGTGTATGGTTTAATATGAATCAATCCCTGTCCCTGTTAGTCCTGGAGTCCATTCTGCACTCGCCCATGCTGGAGCTGTAGTTACATGTGACCTTGATAGGGGGAACCAGAGGGTCACCCTATGCTGAATGGCTGTCTCCCCAAACAGGCCTAAATACCGAAGTCGATCCATGGGCATGTGATAGAGTGACCTGCTCCCTTAAGTTACCCTGTTTTCAATTATGCCCTTGTTTTGTGGGCCCCTTCCTTACTGAATCATAAGCTAATCACTTATATTTTACAACTCTCTTCACAAATGCATGTGTCTCTTGTGTTTCACGTCTCCCTTTTCAGGCCAGAATTATGGACCTGAGGAGAGGAACTGGGTTCCAGCAGAGACATATTAAGTCAAGAGCACTTTTGAGAAATTTGAGAGCTCTTGACTCAGGATGTTTACATCACTATCCTGCTTTATGTTGTTTTTGTTCATGTCAGCGCCTTATTCCTAACATCACCTTGTTTCATTTAAGCACCCCTTATTTCACTGAGGACACTGCTGATTTCCTTACCTGCTCCTGATTTGCTCGTCCTTCTTCAGTAGCCAGATTGAACCAGAAGCTCTTTTTCGTATTCCCTTTAGCGTGCATGTGTGTTTGTGTACCTCCCTCATGGGTGCTTTGTTTAACAGGCTCATGCTCATCCCAAAGACTGAACGTACCCAGTGTATCTGACCATGTGTTATGTGTCCTGATTGTGCTTGGCAGTGGCGCAAAAATGGGGTATGCAGTATATGCGGTGCATATGGGTGCACCGCTGGAGGGGCACCAAAACAAGGGAGGGACAGAAAAAATATCACTGGTATTTATGTTTTAAAACTGTTCTTGTGAACTATGAACTATGATGAAAACAAATGTCACTCATGTGGAAGCTTTTATGAACTTTACAGAAGACTTGGCTTGCTACTGCTGGCTAGCTTACTTCGGTTAGGCAAGCTGAAACTGCATAGGGATTTCTTGCTTATGCACACAGGCTAATGACAAGGATTTAAAAGTCGTTTGTCAAATTGGATGAAATGTTTTGCGTGCATCGTGAAAGAAATGTATCGTTAACGTCGGTCGGACTAGCACCTGATCATGTAATCACCGTTCTTGGATAGCTAGCTAACACCTGACTGACAGAAAGTTGGATGCAAGTAATACGACGAGTCATGACAACACCGTACATTGCAACTATATAAAATATCTTATTTTTTACTCTGCTGTCTTACTTTTTTCCTTTTTTATGGTGAAAATTTTGAAATTTGTTTTTATATAGTTGATGAGGGGAAACAGACTGCAGAAACAGACTGCGCATGCGCAATGACAGGAAGTGAAACGGTCGAACAAAAAATACTCAAAATATCACTTTTACCCAGGGGTGCAACTACTGTACTCACTTTTGGGGGCTATGCAACAACAATTTTGGCATCCCCCAATATTATATTATATTGCGGGGGGGTAGATTGGGGGTATTACCAAAATTGGGGGGTGCCAAAATTGTCTTGGTGGTGTTCTGGGCAATTCAGTTTCCGTTTCCCCTTAAAATTAGAGCTGAGCGATTCACGACTCATCCGGGTGAATCACCCGGATCCATTAAATGACTCACGAATCACGAATCC
>JBBPDC010064205.1:0-10904 GCA_037974485.1 Hemigrammopetersius urotaenia
TAGCGGTCTTGGGGATCGAACCTGGACTTTCTGGTCGCAGGGCGGATGCCTTAACCACTAGGCCACCCAACTGCCCACTATGTAGTGAATCCGCCATTTTGTAGTGTTCCAACTGTCAGTTTCACCCACTAGGAGGGGAGAGGAGTGGGTGTCAACAATCTCTGGAAAGTTTTCAAGCTGGAAATCATCTACTATAGGTGGGACGCTAACATTAGCCACTAGGTGCTATCACAGTATTTACCGTCGGCATTCGATTACGTCTGATGAGCAAAATACGCCTCAGGCGCCTCGTCCTAACGGCACAATGTCTTCTCCTCTGTCTCAGCAGCAGTATCTTCACAAGTATTAGCAAAATCAATGCTGGAATTCGATCCATATCTCTGGAAAGTTAGCAAGCTAGGATAGCTACTGAAAGAGCTTTAGTGGAAAAAAACTTGCACAAGAGAGTTTAAAACTTTGGGTTACATTGTTTTATATATATATTTTTGTGTGTATGGACAGGTGTAACTTGTATAGCCTCAATTTATGTGTATTTAAATGTATTTACATTTACGGCATTTAGCAGACACTTTTATCCAAAGCGACTTCCATTCCCTACCTACAGGGGCCAGTCTCTCCCTGGAGCAACTTGGGGTTAAGGGTCTTGCTCAGGCACCCAGTGGTGGTATGCTGAAGGTAGGATTTGAACCCACGACTTCTTGATCTGGAGATAATTATCCTACCCACTGAGCTACCTCCACCCTCCAATATTAGATTTGCAATAGACTTTACATTTACATTTATGGCATTTATCCAAAGCTACTTCCATTCCCTAACTACAGGGAGCAGTCTCTCCCTGGAGCAACTTGGGGTTTAAGGGTCTTGCTCAGGGACCCAGTGGTGGTGCTGAAGGTAGGATTCGAACCTGTGATCTCTTGGTCCGGAGACAAGTATCCTACCCACTGAGCTACCTCCACCCCAAATGTACACTGTTAGCATAATAAATGCTGCAATCACCATCATGTTAGATTTTAAACCTTGCTGTTTATTACAGTAATATACTGATCTCTAACAAAAGAGATCAGTATATTGAATGGTATAGAAATATAACATTTGTTTAAATACTTATTGTCCTGAAAAACGTAACATCTTGAGTGTCCTAAATTAACTAAATGTCGCCTCCTCTTGTTCACTAGTTAACCCCCCTATATAGCAAACACAATATAGTAAACGAGTGAACGAGTGCACTTTTCAAACACAGCTCCAAACTCATAGTGGCAGTCAATGGAATGGAGTGTTGCTTCACTTATAACTTAAAATACTCGAATTTAGCTGCCATATATTACCTTTAACTTGTGTTCCTTGGTTGTTTCACTCTTAGGTTTTTAAATTTGTACATAGTTTATAATGCTGCAGTCATAAAAGGGGGCGGTTCCGGGTACATTTCACTGTGTGTTGTGCTTGTACAACTATGCATGTGACAAATAAAGAACCTTGAATCTAAAAACAAGCCTAAACCGTCTACTTCTATATGGTTAGTTCACTAATAATAAAGAGTTGTCTTACAACCCCTAGTTCACGATATGTTGCGATATTAGTTAACAGCCCCCAAAATCAACAGGGGTCAGTACGAAAGTGTGGCTTTTTCAGGGGAAGAGAATTTGAAGAGAATTGAGGTCAGTGTTGAATGGAAGCAGACCTCTGAAAAGTGTAGCACCTCTAACAGCTCCCACACAGAGAGCTATTACATGAAACTGATATGAATCCACTAATGCTTGTTTAATATTTTGAGAAGGTTTTGGCCGAAAACATTATTTAAATACATTCATGGTGGAACATGCAGGGCCAAAATACGCTGCAAAAACTCCTGATCTTACCAAGACTTGCAGTCTTATTTCCAGCCTAAAAGTCGTCCTGATTTTGTTTTGAGAGTAATATACTATATAAGAGCAGATTTGATAAGATTATTAAGATTGTTTCAAGATATTATTTCCATATAAGCAGTCATTGTAAAATTGCATAAAACACTCACGGGTAGGTTCACTAGTGGGTTTGGATTGTTTAAATGTCTAATATCTGGTTACTATTGGAGTCTGTGTATTTCTCCGCAAACAAAGCATTTCACAGAAACTAAACTTTCTTTTCCTTTTCAGAAAACAAAACAAAACCTTTTAATGTGCACTTAAAACTGAAGCTGTGTCTGAAAAGTGCACTAGTGTACTAGGGGACGTTCAGATAATTTCAGACACTCGGGATGTTAGGTTTTTACTAACGGCGGCTTAAATATTGTCGTATCTCGACAATTTATCTCTGTGGCATAAACACTCATCTCTCTAGTTCAGACACAGCCCGCACAGGAGGCGGGGTTTGGGGGACACGGGGACAGGGGACACTAGCAGAGCTGGACTGGCCATCGAGTATATGGGCCATTTGCACAGTGGGCCGATGTCCAGGACTGGGCACTACTGTCCTCAGCAGAGAGAGAGAGAGAGAGAGAGAGAGAGAAAGAAAGTGTAAGTGTGGCTGAATCTCCTCCGTTTGAAGCCCCACTTTCCCCCCCATCTCTCCTCCCTCCATCTGACTCCTCTTCTTGACTTCCGTGGGATAACAGTAGTGTGCAGTGTGTCCAAAAAGTGCACTTGTTCACTATGTAGGGCACGGTAAAAGAAACTCGCAGTGCATGATGGTATATGTGTATAAATGTAGTGCACTGTGTCTGAATGTGTGATTTTGTAGTGCACTAACTAGTGAGTGAAATTGACGGTCGGAATTTCAGACACCACTACAAAATGGCTGATTCACTACATAGTGCCCTACATAGTGAACGAGTGCACTTTTTGGACACAGGGTAACTGCTACTAAACTGAAAATCTAAATTCAAAAATCAATGAAAAACTGATCGCTTCACGGTATATTAGTGCTGGTTCAAACTTATTCCACTTCTTCTTTTCTGATACTTGATATTTTGAGTATCAGTGATACCTGAGCCTGATATCTGATCGATCTTTAATTCTACCATCAATGATGCTGAATCATCACTTCCAGACTCCTCCTATTTTGAGGCCGAGGGTGAGTGCGGCTGATGGCTCGTTGACGGTGCTCGAGCCGTGGCTAGATGTCAAGGCCATTCGTCTGAAAGGGATCCTGAAGGTCTAAATGGAATTCCTTAAGAGGCTCTTATTGGAGAAAGCAGCCGGAATGCGTAAGCAGGTCTGTGATTAGATTAATCCAGACCTGTCGAAGGAAGTGCCGAGCTTGCAGTGTGTCTGAAGGCGGAGGGCTGCATTAGGGGGGATGAATGCATCCCGCTCCAGTTAATGGGCAGTGCTGGTCTGGTCTGGCCTGGCCTATGGGGAGGAGGTCCACCAGTGTTCTGGACTCTTTCCTCACACTGAACACAACTCTTTCTGACCAGGACAGGGGTCAGAGGTGGCTGGATAGAAGGAAAAGCTCCTTCCTTCTACAGGAAACACAGCCTCCCACTTCATTATACAGGAACTGACCCCACAAATAACTTCTCGTCCAAAAATGAGAACAAAATCACAGCCTTGTTTGAGTCACAGGACTTTAACCTGTTCTTGTATAAAAGAGAAAATTCCTCCTTCGTTATTTGTCGTGCTTGAAACCTCAGATCTACAGTCCCAGAAATGCCATTCGTTTAAACCCAACAGGACGACTGGGACATGAAGGGCAGATGCTTAAATCATACGAAGGTGTTTTATGGTCATATAATATTTAGAATGAAGTTTTGTGGTCAGTTTTGTTGTCGTACTTGACTAAAAATCTGCAGCTCTTGCAGTTCAGAAGATTTAAGAGTGAGCTCATTAGAGTTAATTGACAAACTTGCTGCTGTTTGAGCTACTGGTTTGGTTTTATGACGTTAAAACCTATAGTAGCGTACAGAACTCCAGTTAATAAGCATCATCTCCTGAATCTCTCATTATTAAGCTTTCTTACCTCATTTTAACATGACGACTGAGATTAATGCCGGAATATTCTGCTGAGAACACGAGTGCCATTCATTACTGTCAAAGGAAATTTGCTTACTCTTTAAAGCATTGATTCAGATCCCATTAAATGTCTCTGAGACGTTCTCAGACAGATGTGTGCAGTGGTTTGTGGTGTCATTACACTGACCTGAAAGAAACAATAGACCATTTTCCTAGCAAGTCCTTCTCAGGCTTAACGGCCAACAAAACCAAAACTATCAGTGTTGCTCCACGCGCTTTGGCTTCACGCCCAGGCGTACGGATTTCCGTCCTCCCACATTTCAACCCTTTAAAAATATTTGTTCATCCATTTTGAAAAAACAACTCCAATTTGGCCGCTACATGTAGGTGACTTGGGTCAGGGAGGAGAACCGAGGCGCTTTTGTTTCCGTCCTGTTGGTTTCATAGAGTTGTGCTACAAGCAGATTTGATAGATTAAGTTCCTCTTGTCTGTCATCGAACACTTACAGAGTTTTTCCTGCCAGAGTTAATAAAAACAGCTGGTGGTTTCTTGCCTCAGGCTGTAGTTTGGTCAGCCAGAGCTCAGAAACCTTTCAAAAGAAACTGGCAGGTAATGACAATAATGGCTTTTCGGTAATTAATTAGTAGGCCATGAACAAGTACGGCAACTTGGACAACTAAGGAAAAACCATGCTGACCAACAGAGGTATAAGTAAAAATCTTAGCATTGCAGCCACCCGTTGCTCTCTCTAGGTGCGTCGGATGGTCCTCCCTCTCCCCATCACTTATCATGGACCTATTAGCCATCATAAAAGAATTGACAGTTAGGGTTCTCCTCCAAGCGTGTTGAGTCCACATTAGCTTCATGTGACTCAGAGAACACACATGTTAACCTTCAAGCTCCCAGCACTGGTGGTATTGTGTTATGGTGGTCTTAATGAAGTTGAATTATGTTGAATTAAGTTTAGCTTCACAGGGACTAATAATGTTTATCTTTAGTGGGACAGATGTCGAATAGATGTGGACGACTTAAACACTGATATACGTCACTCTGGATAAGAGCATCTGCTAAATGACGTACAGGTAAACGTTAACTAGAGCGTAAATTAAAACACTAAATTGTGGATAAAAATCTAAAAAGGGTCAGTCTTGACATATTTGTAATTTAATTGAGTCCATGTTGCTTCAGGTGAGCTTCACGTGACTCTGAGAACTCACATTCTAACCTCCACCCTCCCAGCACTGGTAGTATATTGCTGTATGGGTCTTAGTTAAAGGGATTCAATTGTGGATAAAAGAATGATTTTTTTTTTACTATGATCAAGCAGCGTCACTTCTCGTCCTCTCAGAGCTTCAAGCACTGCTTGTCTCAAAAGAGGAGGAAGACCTGCATCAATACTCTTTTCAGTCTCTGCCCCCCAGTGGTGGAACAAACTCCTTCTTCCAATCAGATCTGGAATCCCTCACTGTCTCTAAGACCCCCCTCTTCAAGGAGCACCTTGGTGGCTAACCGGTCCTCTCATTTCTCTCATCTTTCCTATGAAAACCTTGGGCCCTTACCCTCTTAACTGCTTCTCCTTACTTTTACTTGTTTCTTTTGACTGGGTTTGTTATGGTGTAACTTAGTCAGCAGTAACTTGGTTAAAAGCTGATGTTGATTTGAGTTTAGCTCTACAGGTTTGAAGAACAGATTAGGGCTTCGTAAGCACTGATGTACGTTGCTCTGGATAAGAGCGCCTGCTAAACGACATAAACGTAGATGTAAATGTAAACGTGTGGTTGGTCTGTCATGACTAAATCATAACAAAGATATCCAGGCAACTGTTAGTTCAATACTAGCACTCTGAGATTTTTTTCCTAGCTTTTCTCCACCAGTTTTTTTTTCACTCTAGTTAAGACCCCCATAGCACACTGTTGGGAGGTGAAGCCTAGCATGTGTGTTCTTAGAGGAACTTGTAATATAACTGAGTCCACGTAACTTCCCGTGAGATTCATGTGACTTTGCCTGTCTTGGTTAAATCACTCTAAACGAATGGGTTAGATAGGTGAACATCCTCTGTTCTAGTTTTAGAAGGCCAGGTCAGGTCATGAGCAGAAGAAAAACCCTGTAACAGACATCGATAGCCGCGATCAGCTAACGACACGCATGGTTCAAAACTGCGTTTGATTAGAAACCCTGCAATTCAGCACAGAGCTGGAGACGAAACCTGTTGGCTCGTTCCGAACGTGGCACTGTCCGTTCTCCAGGGACGGAGCTCCAGATAATCAATTTCCACCCGATGGGAGCTTCATCTACATAACAAAAGCTAATTATCACAGCCTAATCAATCAGCACATACTAATTAGCTCTGGGCTCCGGTCTGGGACGTGCTGCCATGGTGAGACTCATATGCACGCACACTTTTACGCCGCGCTCTACTGTATAGACAATGTTTTCACACCTGCTGTTCTCATACCCAAACAAGCCTGAGGTGCAGAACCAGTGAGATATTGTGCCCTAGTCTTTCAGGGTATTAACGGAAGCAGACAACTCTAGAGTGTGTGTATGTACATCTGCTGAGGCATATGTTAGCGATATAAAAATAAAAAGCATATAATGCTCACACACAAGCACACCCGCACATATATATATATATACTGCTCAAAAAAATAAAGGGAACACGTAAACAACACAATGTAACTTCAAGTCAATGCCACATCTGTGAAATCAAACTGTCCACTTAGGAGGCAAGACTAATCATCACTGAGAGAGTGTAGACTGTAAATCAGTGTTGCCTCCTAAGTAGACAGTTTGATTTCACAGACGTGGGATTGACTTGAAGTTACATTGTGTTGTTTACGTGTTCCCTTTATTTTTTTGAGCAGTATATATATGTGGACAAAAGTATTGGGACACACCTCTTAATTACAGTTAAGATGGCCTCTTACGTCCAATGAAGGAGAATCTTAATGCTTCAGCAGATCAAGACATTCTGGACAACACCATGCTTCCAACTTTGTGGACTCAGTTTGGTGAAGAACCGTTTCTATTCCAGCAGGACTGTGTCCCAGTACACAAAGCGAGCTCGACTGGAGGAGTTCAGTGTGGAAGAACTTGACTGGCCACACAGACCTCAACCCCATCCAGCACCTTTCTGATTAACTGGAACGGAGATCGTGATCCAGACCTTCTTGTCCAACATCAGTGTCTGACCTCATAAAAGCTCTACAGAATGAATGGAGACAAATTCCCACAGAAACTCCAAAATCTTGTGGAAAGTCTTCAAAGAAGAGTGGAAACTGTTATAGCTGTAAAGGGGCTCGACTCCATATTAAAGTCTATAGTTTTGAATGTGTAATGACAGGTGTCCCAATGCTTTTGTTCATATAGAGTATATATGTATAAGTCGGTAACTAAAGCACAACACATTTCACCTGCGAAGGCCTTTAGATGAGAACCTTTTTTTGGCTGCAGAATGGTTGCTTTGGCCAGATTTATGTTTTGTTTGCTCAGGTCAGGAATATTAATCATGTGGAGTGTATGGGTGGGTATGTGTGTGTGTGTGTGTGTGTGTGTTCTGTTGGACTAAAAAGATCCAGTGGATTCCATACGAGGCTTATATAATCTGAACCCCCTTTGAAAGTTGAAGGAATGACATCAGTGGGTGGTGTGTTAGGAGAGATCAAACACACACACACACACACATTTCTAGGAAGTGCTCCGGGGACTAAACTATACATTATCTTTGGCTATTCTTACATCATCGATGTGGAATGTTCAAGATGATCCACTGGGGTTCAGCTCAACGTCCCACTGCTGCCAAAACCGACTGGCCGGCTCCAGCTCAGACTGAAAACCTGCTTCTAATCTTTAGACAGTTTGGTCTGTAGACTCTAACATGAAATTAGCTTCTGAGATGAGTGAATAAGTTAATATTTTTATATTTTTATTATACGTTATTTGGTGAAGTTATTATTTTGCATTGTTTTATCTATAAGTAGTAATTTATTTTTATGATTACTATTTTGATCATTTTTATGTTCTGTGTGTAAGAGTAGTTGATACTGTGTGAGATAGTGAGGAGAACACAGGTTCGGTTCCAGGTTCCACCTCGGTTCCTCCAGATGTTAGAACTCCATCAGCAGGTAAAACACTGAGATGATTTGTGATTCAAAACAAACACCTGTACTTGACGTTGGAACCGAATCTTCTTGTGTAAAACTTTCTCAAGAGAGAGAAGAGGTTGGTACTGCAGCCACAAGGGGGCGCTCTTAACGTCCCTGATTTCAGGAGGTGTCTGCAAACTTTTGCAGGTGGTAAAAAACTCTGGGTTTAATTCGCCACAGGCTTGAAAACTGGTGCTAAACAGCTGAGCGCCCCGGGGACCCCATTAAGAGGAGAATAACAAAATATAGCAAAATCAAACTCTGGTGTCGCACCTTTGACAGCTCATAAGAGCCCCGGCTGCCTCCGCGCTTCCGAGAGAAAAGTCGATGGGTATTTTTCGAGCCGCCACCACACCAACTATAGCGTCGTCATTATCCCACACATTATAGACAGCACAATGACAGCGTTATTTCACCAAACACCTCTGCACCGCACAATAACAAGCTCCATTCTCTGCGTAAATAACTTTAACGACAGCGCTGGGTGAGCTGGTTTTGACAGCTGCTCTGTGAGGAGTCGAATGCTGGGAGCTGTGGGCCTTTATGGGGCCTCTAGTGGGAGTCTTGTTAAAGCCTGAACTAAATGAGGCGTCTCAGCGCGCCACCGCCGGTCTGGAGTAATTGGCTGGGCTGCCGGAGGACAGGTCAACGCCGCATCCGAGTGGGTAAATACCCGCCACACGCAAACAGACGCGCCGCACGCGCTGCGTAACAAGAGATAATGAAGCGAGGACGAGCGTGTTACATAACCGCGAAGATATACACACACACATCCCAAGCCCCAGGGGTCAAATAGGACAAGTGTACAGTGACCAGACAATGTCCCCTTCAGCACACACACACACACACACACACACACACGCACGCACGCACACACACACACACACACACACACACACACACACAGTGTTTTAAGGATGAATAAGCGTTTGATGGTGAGAACTCCGTAGGAGTAAAACACATTGCCCCCTACTGTTCCTGTAATGTACTGCAATCTGCCGAAATGCCTTTTTATTCTTTAAGTCCATTCTATAGTATTATGAGCTGTATAATCAGTCCTTCAGCTTATGGAGGACTGATGGACTGGCTCCTCTCACTCTCCACCACACTTTATTCTCCAGACAAACGGAGCCCCTGCCAAACAGGCAGACCCCCTTGGCAGCACGCTGGCGGCTTTTAATCGAGTGGCCCCATCGAAACGCCTCTCTTTAGCCGGTAAGAGAGCCTATTGACCGATCACTGTGGCCTCTGAAAAGAGACGGGGAAGTCGTCCTGTTTGGAGGCCCGAAAGAAAAGGGAGGGCCGTGTTGCCCTCGGGGGCCGTCGCCAAGTCCTGCCACAAAAGGGTCCCGTTTTGGAACGAGCCCGGAGTCAATGGTGCGGGCCGGCGGTGAGCCGGACCCGTGTTAGGCATCTCACAAAGACTTGCGGGGCCTGAATGAGGGCTGCCGCTCAAAGGCGTCCGTCTGTGAGGGAGAAAATTCAGCCCCGTTCTGCTTGAGTGACGGGAGCCTTCACACTCATCAGCGGCCATTCAGACAGATTCACTGGAAGGTGTAGTGCCTGAAAAGTGCTGATGATGTTCTCACACACACACACACAAACACTGACTTCTTTGTCAAAACACTTTCGACCTTCACAGGCTGCCAAAGTTGTCAGTGCGGAAGATCTCTTGTCCTGGCTGTAGAACCTTCTTACACCATCCACTTACTAGCACTTGTAGATGATCCCAGCAATACCACTTACATTTACAGCATTTATCAAAAGCTTTTATCCAAAGCCACTTCCATTCCCTACCCACAGGGGGCAGTCTTCCTCGAACAACTTGGGGTTAAGGCTCTTGCTGAGGAACCCAGTGGTGGTGCTGAAGGTAGGATTCGAACCAATGACCTCTTGGTCCAGAGGCAAGTATCCTACCCACTAGGCCACACCCACCACCTGCAGTGTATGCTCTTATATTTTTGCTTACATTTTTGTTTATATTCTGCTGAATGTTTTCTATAAGCAGAAGGATGGCCTAGTGGTTAGGGTTTGGGTCTGCAATCAGAAGGTTGTGGGTTTGAATCCCAAATGCTAGTTTTACCACTAAGGTTCCCTTTAGCAAGGTACCATCCCCACACACTGCTACTGGTGAATGGGTTAAATACAGAGAAGGAATTTCACACTGTTCACTTTATGTTTGTGTGTTCATGCGTGACTATAAGGGGCCACTTTGTTTTACTTTAGACTTTCCTCTAATTTCATGAATTTTGTCACATGTTCTGTCTTTTCATGGACATTCCTATTTTTATTAATGTCTTTACATCAAATCTAACATCCAGATTCAAGGTAAATGGAACAAATCACTAATAAACATTAATCTTAATAACTAATTAAGACTATGTAGGCAACGCAGAGAAGCATTGATGCTACAGGAAGAAGAAAACTTGCTCTGATGAGGTACTGTCCACTATAAAGAACCGTTTAGGGTGTTTAGATGGTGATTTAGATGGTGCACTACATATCATTGTTGTCTATGGAGCAACGACCTTCTCTCACGCAAGTTTAAATCACGTTCAAGATGAAAAATCATCAACAGTTCTGGGGAGTGCCTCCAAAATGTGCCACATATTACTTCAGCTGATATCGAGGACGACTGTCTGGGTTGTTTTTGAAAGATTTAATGTTCTCCCAAGTTCTTCTTCCATGTCGATTGTGTTACCCTGCCCTCAAGAAGCACAACTGGGATTTTATACCACTGTGTGCCTGCATATATATATATATATATATATATATATATATATATATATACACTCAACAAAAATATAAACGCAACACCTTTGTTTCTGC
>JBBPDC010064216.1:0-10903 GCA_037974485.1 Hemigrammopetersius urotaenia
CTGCCTCACATGTACAATTATGATGCTTGTATGACGACTAACTCGAGGAAAAGTGACTGTAAATATTCTACACTCGACGGACAGAGTGTTTTAGTGGTGGATCAAAGTTTAACTGAGACTCTACACCGGGGAATGAAGAACAATGACCTGTTGGAAAATCCAATATCTCCTGACATGGTAGGAAATACAATCTTTTCTCAAAGCTATTGCCACATACATGCTTAATCCGTTATTTTAATATTAGCACCATGCCTTTTATCGCTTTCGCTTTTGTTTTGTTTTAAAAACAACGGACTTTACATACAGCTATGTAGTACAAAATTAATTTATCAAATTTCATGAAATTTTATCTCAGCGGTAGGTGATGACCTTTTAACTATATACGTTACAAAAATACTCATCAAAAAATTGTCATCATAAAAGATCCATATGATTGTAATCATTTAAATCTGAGAATAAGGTCTGAGAAAAAAACGTCCTACACCCTACACAGTACGAGATCCATCTTTAAAAAGCAGTGACATTTGATAAAGTCATGGTTGCGTTACAAATTACCTGATTGTCAAATTAATTCAAGCTTATCTTTAATATAATTTACAGTCATCTAGTTGTAGGTTATAATATTCCTAAAGATTTGCACAGAAATATATGGTTTAAAATGCACGTGAAACCGAGTGCTCTCCCTCTTCCTCCCTCCGTCTCTCTCTTTCTTTCTCTCTCTCTCACTGGAACTGTCCTTGTTTTAGTGCTGAAATGTTACACGTTTCGCTCATTTCAGCCTCTGTACGCCGTTTAGTTTAACGGGTTTTCAGCTGTAATGAAATTCAACTCATGATTTTCTCATTTTTTTAATGTTTCAGTGGAAATTCTGAATGTACGGAGAGAAAATGCGTTTGCATTGTCCTGATTCATACTCTAAGTGCCGCTGTTGGACAACAAGTGTCCAGATCACAGCAGTAAATCTCCACAGTCACTCCCCTCTGATGCCTTAGTGCAGGATGCATTTGCGTTTTCTTTTTCTGTTGTCAGCAGCCGGGATCTAATTCTATTTCTGATTTCTTTATATCTACCCTAAGGTTCGTTAAGTATTCTTTTACGATAAAAAGACTATCTATTTGGATTATGCTCGTTTGTATGTGGTTTCCGTGCAGCGGTTGAGAGCTACAATGTGTTTGCGATGGCAGGTCGTGTTTCTTCTGCTCAGCATTTGCGGGATGGACGTCGTTTCTTGCCAAGTGCGGTATTCAATTCCAGAAGAGACGCCAGAGGGCTCGTTTGTTGGTAACATCGCCAAGGATTTGGGAATCGAGATAAGTAGACTGATTTCAGGAAAAGCTCGAGTTGTAACAAAGGGCGGTCGCCAATATGTCGAACTGAGCAGAGACAAAGGCAACCTGGTAGTGAAGGAGAGGATAGACCGAGAGGAGCTCTGCAAGCAAATAACGCCCTGCAGCTTCAGCTTTGATCTAATAATTGAAAACCCAATTCAGCTACATCGCGTCACTGTCGAGGTTCAAGACATTAATGATAATGCTCCAGTCTTTCCTAAAGATGTTCTCAATTTGCAAATGAGCGAAAACACTGCTGTAGGGAAACGATTTCCTTTAGACAATGCTGTTGATATGGACGTAGGCAATAATGGAATTCAAAACTATGCTCTCAGTCCTACCAATAATTTCAAGTTGGAAATAAATAATCAAGCGGACGGTATCAAATACCTAGAAATGGTTTTGCAGCACGAATTGGACAGAGAAGAACGGGATGAGTTAATATTAGTCCTCATAGCTTACGACGGAGGTTCACCTAAGAAATCGAGTACAGTTCAAATTAATATTTCTGTGTTAGATATCAATGACAATGCTCCAATATGTAAACAGGACGTATATAAATCCCAAGTAAGAGAAAATACTGTCATTGGTACAGTTTTAATTTCTGTAAGTGCCGCTGATGCTGACGAAGAGATAAATGGGGACGTTTCATATTCGTTTGCCCAGGCTAGCAAAGAAGCACGTGAAGTTTTTAAAATAAACTCAAAAACTGGAGAAATCGCGACTTTAGATTTCTTAGACTACGAAAGAGAAAAGATTTACCAGTTAAACGTCGAAGCAAAGGACAAAGGGGGTCTGGCAGATACGTGTAAAGTCATCATAGATGTAATCGATGAAAACGATAACTCTCCCACCATACAGCTTATGTCATTTTCTAACACAATTGCTGAGAATTCTCCAGTCGGAGCCACCATAGCTGTTATCAATGTGGAAGACACAGATTCGGATGAAAATGGAGTGGTGCAGTGTAAAGTAAATGAAAACATACCGTTTAAAATGGAACCGTCACTTAATGATTACTTTGCGTTAGTTACTGACGAAATCCTTGATCGAGAAAATATTGCTGAATATAATATAACAATTCTGGCAAGTGATCATGGCAGCCCTGCTCTACACAGTAATAAAACAGTAACTGTTAAAATTTCTGATGTGAATGACAATGCACCCGTTTTCGAGTCTGATGTATACAGAACATTTATTACTGAAAATAACTCCCCAGGTGTGACTGTACTGACCATTAAAGCAACCGACGCTGATTGGGGTCCAAATGCGCGAGTGTCCTATTTTCTGGAGGACAGTGATGTGATGGGCAATCCTATTAGTTCTTTCCTATCGATTAATTCAGATAGTGGAGTGATACAAGCTGTGAGATCGTTTGATTATGAGCAAATGAAGAGTTTGACCTTTAACGTGACTGCACGAGATGGTGGATCCCCTCCGTTAGGATCTGAAGTCATGGTGACAGTTGTGGTTCAAGACCAGAATGACAACGCTCCTCAGGTCCTGTACCCAGTACAGACTGGTGGCACTCTGGTAGCTGAGATTGTACCACGTGCAGCAGATGTTGGCTATCTTGTCACCAAAGTGGTGGCTGTTGATGTGGACTCTGGACAGAACGCCTGGCTCTCCTACAAAATCCACAAAGCAACCGAAAAAGCGCTGTTTGAAGTGGGCTCACAAAATGGAGAGATACGGACTGTGCGCCAGGTCACAGATAAAGATGCTGTGAAGCAGAAGCTCACTGTTGTTGTGGAGGATACTGGACAGCCATCTCGCTCAGCTGTAGTTAACATCAATATAGCTGTAGCGGACAGTTTCCCTGAAGTGCTCTCGGAGTTCTCGGATTTTACGAACAGCAAAGAATACAACGATAACCTGACTTTTTATTTAGTTTTGGCACTGGCTGCTGTTTCTTTCCTTTTCATCACAACTGTAGTGGTTATAATATCAGTAAAGGTCTTCAGATGGAGACAGTCTCGTATCTTCTATCAGTCAAATCTCCCAGTTATTCCGTACTTTCCACCCGCTTACGCAGACACAGGAGTTACTGGATCATTGCCTCACATGTACAATTATGATGCTGGTATGACGACTAATTCGAGGAGAACTGACTGTAAATATTCAACACTTGGTGGACAGAGTGTCTTAGTGCTAGATCAAAGTTTAACAGAGACGCTGCAGCATGCAATGAAAGAAAAGGAATTCCTGGAAAATCCAGATTCTCCAGAAATGGTAAGGCATTTTTTTATGTGGTAATGTTTCGTTTCTTTTTTCTACAGGGGCTCGTGATTTGTTGGACAGTTCAAGTCCAATGAATAGCGTAGTACAAAGGACAGTACTGAACTGCGAGAGGTTTAAAAATGTTAAGGTTCCCAGAAGTGAGAAATAATTCTGTAGTGCCATGCAGTACCCTCTGGTATGTGTCTAGTTGGTCGGGTTCGTGCTACAGCAACATAGTGACCCAAAACATAAGTCCAAGCTATGCCAGAACTTCCAGACTTAAACCCCATCTAGCTGCTTTAGGATGAACTAGACAGAAGAGAGAAAGCAAAACAACCTATAAATGCTGCACACTTATGGGAACTTCTGCAACATAGTTGGGAAGAATTTTCTGCAGAATTAACAATGAGACATTGAACCACTTGAATTTCAATACAAAAAGAAACAACAGAAAAATAGTTGTGTTCTAGAACTTTTAACCGGTAGTGTACATACCAACATATTGTAAGTGGTGTTCAAAATATTATATGTTACATATCGTTTCATTTCATTTAATAGTTTTCTTACTTTGTCGACCACAAATGTTAATGTACACAAAGCGTTTACATTTTTCAAAGAATTGCATTTTCAGCATTCATACTCTAGTTGCAGCTATTGAACAGCAAAAGTAGGATTAGAAAGGACAACTGCCATACTTCCTCCCTTCTGACGCATTTAAGGGGTATTTGTCTTTCATTTGCTCTTCTATGAGCAACCCGCATATCATACTATTCCTATCTAATTGGAAATAATTGTTCTCATATTTTCTATTAACTGTCATTGGAGGATAGTGTGATTACCGGTATGGATTATCTACGATCCCCTTTGGCTTCGCCGCATCTCCAGAGACAAACAAAGCAGTTAAAATGGCAGGTTGAGATTTTTCTTTTCTATTCTTTCGAAATGGACGTCGTTTTTTGCCAATTCAATCCCAAAAGAAATGCAAAGTAGACTGATTTCAGGAAAGGCTCGAGTTGTAACAAAGGGCGGTCGCCAATATGTCGCACTGAGCAGAGACAAAGGTACCCTGGTAGTGAACGGGGGGATAGACCGAGAGGAGCTCTGTAAGCAAACAACGCCCTGCAGATTCAGCTGTGATCTGATGACTGAAAACCCAATTCAGCTACATCGTGTCACTGTCGAGGTTCACAGCATAAATTATAACGCTCCGTTTTCTCCTAAATATGTAGTTAACATGGATATTAGCGAAAGTGCCATGTCTGGAGCTTGCTTTCATTTAGACAGGGCAGTAGATAAAAATGTGGGGATTAAGGATATTCAGAGCTATAAACTCTAATCTACTGATAACTTTCAATTAGAAATAAATACACATCATGATGGTATCAAATGTATAGAAATGGTTTTACAGCGCAAGCTTGGTCAAGAAGAACGACAAGAGAGGAATCAACGATTGGGTTCTCGTTGCAAATGATGGCGGATCTCCTTCGAAATCTGGCACGGTCAGAATCCACATAACAGTATTGGATGCTAATGACAATGCAGCGGTGTGCAGGCATTCAGTTTATAACGTTGAAGTGAATGAGAATTCTTCAGTTGTTACAGCCTGTTCGTGCAAATGATGCTTAAATGATGGCGCAAATGGCGAAGTTACCTATTCCATTGCACAAGATACTGAAGAATCAAGAGCATTATTTAAGATTAGACAAGATACTGGCGAACCTAAAGTGCTGAAAATGCTAGATTACCAGACAGAAAACAGCTATGAGTTGTATATAAAGGCCAAGGACGAAGGGGGTTTGTCTGATACATGCAACATTTATATTGATGTACTTGACGAAACCAGTAACTCCCCATATATTCAACTCATGTTCTTTTCTAATGTGATTCCCGAGAACTACAGCTACAGCTACAACTACAGCCGTAATCAGTGTAGAAGGTTCGGGTAAGAATTGTGAAGTTCAGTGTTCAGTTGATCGCGATCTGCCCTTTAGAATAGAATCATCTGTCAATTATTACTAGTCGATCATTACTGATGGTAGCGTCGATCGAGAGAACTGTCCTGAATACAAAATAAATATTTTTGCTGACTATCAAGGGAACCCAGCATATTGTAGCAATAAAACAGCAACTGTGAAAATTTCTAATGTGGACAACACCCAGCCTAGATTTGCTTCTAAGGAATACATTGGTCGAAAATAACTCACGAGGTATAACTGCTGTCGACGTTGATTGGGACCAATACGCGCGACTGTCTTATTTTCTAAAGAATCAAGAAAAAATATCAGCGATGAAGATAAGTCTATAAGTCTAAAGATAAGATAAATGGATTCGTTGATATCCATTCAGAATGTGGAGTGAAACATGCAGTGAGATCGGTTGATTATGAACAAATGCAGAGTTTTCCTTTTAACGTGACTGCGCGGGATGGAGGATCCCCTCCATTAAGTATAATATACGATCTTCAGGTTCTGTACCCAGTGCAGACTCATGGCTCTCTGGTGGCTGAGACTGTGCCTTGTGCAACAGATGTTGGCTATCTTGTCACCAAAGTGGTGGCTGTTGATGTGGACTTCTGTTTCACGACATAAAGATGTCGTGAAACAGAAGCTCACTGATGTTGTGGAGGATAACGGACAGCCGTCTCGCTCAACTGCAATTAACAATAATGTAGCTGTAGCAGGCAGTTTCCCCTGAAGTGCTCTCAGAGTGCTTCTCGTTGTATTATTTATAAAGTAAATAATACAACGACAACCTGACATTTATTTAGTTTTGGCATTAACTGCTGTTTCATTCCTTTTTATCACACGTTTAGTTAGAATTACATCAGTAGAGATCTACAGATGGAGACAGCCTCGTATCTTCTATCAGTCCAATCTCCCAGTTATTCCGTACTATCCCTCCGATTACGCAGACACTGGAGTCACTGGAACTCTGCCTCATGTGTACAGTTATGATGGTTGTATGATGTTGAACTCAAGGAAAAGTGACTGCATATATTCTACACTCTGTGAGCAAAGTGTCTTAATAGTGGACCCAAGATTCACAGAGACTATGATGCGCACAAATGAGGAAGTCAACTTCGTTTAGCACAAGCTGAAACATGCGCATTTTAACAGTAGATACAACATGGCGTCACAATACAAGCACAATTTAAGGAGCTACTGCTTTTTGTAATGCCCCAAGACTGACAGAAATGTTACTGCTTAACTGTGACAGGCTTCCTTCTTATTTTTGTGTGACATGCACAGTTTTCAGTATTTCAGCACCACGACTGTCAGAACAGTGACAGAAAACAGGACTGCTTCTGCACAGGTCAAGGTGGGTTCTTGGCTCTGCCTTAGACATCTCCTATAAACAAACAGAGGTAACACTGAAAGTGTAATAATAATAATAATAATAATAATAATAATAATAATAATAATAATAATAATAATAACCATAATCATAACCATAATCATAATCATCATATAATTATTAATGATAATTGTGCTGGTAGTGGTGGAGATTGTTATTCTTATACTTCTCCTTCTTCTTCTTTTCCTCCCTCTTCTTCTTCTTCTTCTTCTTCTCCTCTTCTTCTTCTCCTTCTTCTTCTTTTTCTACTTCTTCTTCTTCTTCTTCTTCTTCTTCGTCTTCTTCTTCATCTTCTCGCTCTTCTTCTTCTTCTTCTTCTTCTTCTTCTTCTCAGTCTTCTTCTTCTTCTTCTTCCTCTTCTTCTTCTTCTTCTTCTTCTTCTTCTTCTTCTCAGTCTTCTTCTTCTTCTTCTTATTATTATTCTTATTATTCTTATTATTATTATTATTATTATTATTATTATGCTAGATGTGGACTATCTTTCAGATGAAATAAAAATAAAGCTTTTTCCCTATTTGTTGAAACCGTTATTACACTTATTATACTCTGAGGGCCGCTGTTGATCGATGAATAGGGGCGGTACTGAGAAATCAAACGCTGACTCCATTTGTGTGCTGTCCATTTGTGTGCTGTGACGTTAGCAAATGCAAGAAAGACTGCCGAGGACATGAGTTGGGTTGTTCAGCCGTTTTGGACGTTTTATCTTTAAAGCGTGAATCATTTTATTTTTCTAGACTGACTCATTATTTTTTTCTGAACATTTACGTTGTAAACATCGTCATCGGCATGTTGAAACGTATATTTGCGTTTGCCTTCTCTGGGTTTCAACTGTATTGTCGCGTGATACAGTGGAAGGTGTTGTTCGTCGTGACTCTTTGCGCTTTATCAAACATCAGAGCTCAGATTCGTTATTCTGTTCCGGAAGAAATGAAGAAATGGTCGCTTATTGGGAACATCGCCCATGATCTCGGTCTGGATGTGAAAAGAATGCGGACAGGCCGAGCTCGCATCGTGTCCGGGGAGAGTGCTGAATACACGGAGCTCAAAACAGACAAAGGGACGCTGGTAGTAAAGCAGAGAATAGACCGAGAGGAGCTCTGCGCTGAAATCACCCCTTGTAGCATCACACTTGAAATCATACTCGACAATCCAGTGGAATTACATCAAGTTACGGTGGAAATATTGGATATTAACGATCATTCTCCAGTTTTTCCCAAAGATGAGATTGATCTGGAAATAAGCGAATCGGCCACAACGGGGTCGCGTTTCCTTCTCGGCAGCGCGGATGACCCAGATGTTGGCGTGAATGCTCTACAGAATTATGTTCTGTCACCAAACGAAAATTTTGTTCTGAAACAACTTTCACGCCCTGACGGCGTTAAATACGCTGAGATGGTGCTTCAGAAGCCTTTAGACAGAGAACAAAATCCTCATCTTACTCTGACTCTCACAGCGGTGGATGGAGGAAATCCACAAAGGTCTGGAAATGTCAAAATAGAGGTCACTGTGTTAGATGTAAATGACAATGCACCAGAGTTTAACCAATCCATTTACAGGGCCAATGTAGCAGAGAATTCCCATAAGGGAACATATATCACAACTGTCAATGCAAGTGATGCAGACAGTGGATCAAATGGTCTCGTAACATACAGCTTTGCAAATCTGAAAGGTAACGTAGCAGAAATATTCAATTTAAATGAGATGAGTGGTGTGATAACACTGTCTGGTCTTCTTGATTTTGAAAAGGCAAAGAAATACGAGATAGGCATAGAAGCTAAAGATCAAGGAGGTTTAGGGGGTTCTGCAAAAGTTATAGTCGAATTAAATGACGTAAATGACAATGCTCCAATTATCGCTATCATGCAGTTTTCGAGCCCGGTGGCTGAAGATTCTGCTCTTGGTACAACAATAGCAATACTGAGCGTAAAAGATCTGGATTCCGGAGACAATGGTCTGGTGGACTGCAAAATTAATTCACACATACCATTCAAATTGGTGTCGTCGTTACGGAACTATTATACACTCTTAACTAATGCAGCTCTCGATCGTGAACATGTGGAAGAATATAATATTACGATTACAGCCACAGACTCAGGGTCTCCACCACTTTTCAGTAAAAAATCTTTAACCCTTAAAATATCTGATGTCAATGATAACCCACCGAAATTTCAAAAGAGCGTGTACTCCACGCATGTGCTTGAGAACAACTCTCCCGGAATTTCGATATTCACTCTGAGCGCGCATGACGCTGACTCACAGCAGAATTCGCGTATTTCTTATTTTCTAGAGGAATCAAATGAAGCTGGATCCCCTGTGTCTTCTTACATTTCAGTAAACGCTGATAGTGGAGTGGTATACGCAGTGCGCTCTTTCGATTATGAGCAAATGAAGAATATTAACGTATGCGTTAAAGCCCAGGATGGCGGATCGCCTCCCCTTAGCTCAAACGTGACATTAAATATTATTGTTCAAGACCAGAATGACAACGTTCCTCAGGTTCTGTACCCAGTTCAGACTGGTGGCTCTCTGGTGGCTGAGATTGTGCCACGTGCAGCAGATGTTGGCTATCTTGTCACCAAAGTGGTGGCTGTTGATGTGGACTCTGGACAGAACGCCTGGCTCTCCTACAAACTCCAGAAAGCAACAGATAGGACGCTGTTTGAAGTGGGCCCTCAAAATGGAGAAATACGGACTGTGCGCCAGGTCACCGACAAAGATGCTGTGAAACAGAAGCTCACTGTTGTTGTGGAGGATAACGGACAGCCATCTCGCTCAGCTGTAGTCAACATCAATGTAGCTTTAGTGGACAGTTTCCCTGAAGTGTTCTCGGACTTCACAGATTTTACACACGGCAAGGAATACAATGAATACTTAACTTTTTATTTAGTTTTAGCTCTGGCTGCTGTTTCCTTCCTTTTCATCACAATTGTGGTGGTTATAATATCAGTAAAGATATACAGATGGAGGCACTCCCGTATCTTCTATCAGTCCAATCTCCCAGTTATTCCGTACTACCCACCCGGTTACGGAGACATAGGACTCACTGGAACTCTGCCTCACATGTACAGTTATGACGATTGCATGACGGCGAATTCGAGGAAAGGTGATTGTAAATATTCTACACTCGGAGGACAGAGTGTCTTAGTAGTGGACCCGAGTTCCACGGAGACAATAAGGCGCACAAAGGAGGAAATCGACATCTTAGTGGATCAGCATTCTTCGAAATTGGTAAGCACAACTTAATCTGCAGTGCTGTAGTTCTTGGAACGTGCGCGAGGAAACGTAGCTCAGTTCATGATATGAACTATCTTTTGTATAAAATGCTTACTAAATTGGATATTCGTTCAAATACTCTTATAATGTTTTTAAATATGTAATATTTTATCGATTCATGTACAGTGCTCCCTCTTTTCTTCATCTGCATTTTATCTCAATTTAAGCCATGCCTACTTTTTGTAATACCCCCAAAACTGACAAAAATGCTACTGCCTAGCTGCAGTAGGTTTTCTTCTTATTTTTGTGTCACGTACACAGTTTTTCAGTATTTCAGCACCACGACTGTTGAACAGCGAAAGGAAAACAGGGTTGCCTATACGGCCTAGCCCGGGGCGGGGGATTCCTGTCCTTGCATTTCCATTTGTCCGCCACCAATAGCCGATCTTTTAGATTACGTCTGCTAGAAGCAGAGAAAATGGAAACAAACATAAGTAACATGGAAACAATGTAATAGAACTTAAGTGTGTTCCCTAACTTGCTGAATGCACTAAATTATTTGGAGGGAATAATCACAAGTTAATAATATAATGATGATGATTATGATGACGACGATGATCATGATGATGTGGTGGTGGTGGTGATGATGATAAGAACAACATAACAACGTACAACAACAACAACAACAACAACAACAACAGCAACAACAACAATAATAATAATAATAATAATAATAATAATAACTATTATTATTATTATTATTATTATTATTATTATTATTATTATTA
>JBBPDC010064227.1:0-10903 GCA_037974485.1 Hemigrammopetersius urotaenia
GTGTGTGTGTGTGTGTGTGTGTGTGTGTGTGTGTGTGTGTGTGTGTGTGTGTGTGTGTGTGTGTGTGTGTGTAAATTCAGGCATACCTTCATATGGCCATCTTGTTAATGCACCATGACCATCTTGTGGCCATCAGTCTCTTCCATTTTAAAATGCCCATATGATGGAACGTTTCAAACTTTTCCACATACTCCATTTTTAGTAAGTGCTAATTGTGCTTCAAACACTGCCTGTTATGAATGAGGTCTTATCAAGATGTTTTAAATAACAAATACATTATTTTCTGCTTATTCACTCAAAAGTTATAAGGAATGTTCCAGCATGGGCTGCTTTTTGAATGAGGCACATAACAGGTGCACAGAACCGAGCATCTTTACATATCAGTCTCTGAAGGCCCAGCAACTACTGATAACACAGGTCAACAGGTCAAAATCACCAGAGATAAGTTTATGTGGGTTTGTAGTGTTTTCCATGCTGATTTCAAATCAGTGCTTAGTTTGTCCGCACGTACAGTTTTTATGATGAAGCTAGTTATATATTGCATGACAGTTGGTATAATTGGCATATAATAATGATATGCTAAGCGTTTTTGAAGAAACAGTGGTAGCTGACTGTCACTGATCATTATATCTATGCCATTGTGTGCACCTGTCTGATTTCACACTGAAAATATTGAAACAGTTACTTGATTGGTGCCTGCGGTTTAATAAAAACTGCATACAAGTCTATTACAAATCTAATATTACTCATAATTCAAAAAGTTGATGTGACTGAAAGCAGAAAAACTGGTTTAGAAAAGAGTGTTGTGGTTTCTGATGATTAAATTTTTTTTGTTGACCTGTGTAATTAGTGGACATGTGGTGCCTTTTGGTAAAAACAGAGATATGTCTTGCCTAACCACATGATGTAGAGTGATAAGAGTGAGGGAGGTAGACAGACCATTGAAAGACAACATAAATGCACCGTTTTACCTGGTCACATTAAGCATAATTCATTGTAATTGGCCTGGCTTAGCCAAGACAGATAGGATTGTCTTGCCTATCCTGTCATCACGCAACACAATGCTAGCCAGCACTTGGCATCTTTTCCTGATGACATAGAATTGGCAGAAAGTGTTCTCCTCCAAGCTGTTCAATATTAGCAGCAGCTAAAAAATGTAATGACTAGCTTCTCATAATTAGGTGAAAGCATGTGCTGTTTTCACTCTCCTAGTGTTTTTGGTGACATTGGGGCTCGACATGGGCATGACTAAATCGTGGAGAACATCAGGAAAATTATAATAAATAAAAATAATGGCTTTAGTTTGAGAATGGTTGTAGGCAGGATGACTGTGGCATGGGAAAAAAGGAATGGTTTAGCAAAAAAACATTCCTGAAGAAAGTCCATCCAAATTTAGTGCCCAACTATTCCTTCTCTAGATTAGTGAAACTGAAACTAATGTTGCTAACAAACACTAGCCATAGCATAGAGGATATAACTACTCTTATCCAAGCTTCCTTAGTGTCAGTTGCCGGTGTTTATAAAATGTCCTACACACACGGAAAATAAGTCACATCTGTTGAGTTCACTGCTAGTGAAATGAATTCAGCCCTTGCAAAAGTGAGCTGAGTACTATTGAACACAACAATGGTGACCTTAGGCTAAGCCTCTCCAAGAAAGACAGTCCTGTATCAGAAAGGAATCCAAGTGTGCAAGTGTCCAATGGAGGAAGGACAACAACATTTGAGATGCCATCGGATGTGGAGACATTCTTTAAGTGGAGAATTCTACTTTTGAACCTGAAGACTTATTGACTATATGCTAATGTTGAGTATAGCAGCATGGGTAACTCACCCTGATTTTTCTTTCAATCATGCAGTGTGTTTTGACCCTTGGTGTTTTATAAATCCTCATAAAATTGGTTTCCCTCCACTATGCACCTTTCTAGTTCAAGCATTCATAATTTCTTTACAGATGACAAAAAACACTATTGGCTTTTAGGAAAAGATATAATATCTCATCACTGTAGTATCTGACCAGGCTCCTATGCTTTTGAATCTTTTACCTATAATTATACAACCTGCCCTCAGTGCCATATCACACTATTATCAGATTAAACATTCTGCAATTAAATCTCAATGGCCATCATAACTTTTTAGAATTTAATAAGACAGACTCTACCTCTTCATCCTTGCTGAGGGAGACACTTAAAGTTGTTCTTAGGGGAGAAATGATAACATCTCACCTTAACACAGAAAGAAAGAAAAAATGACAACAGCTAATTCACTCGGTATGTAATTTAGATCGCCTATATTCTTTACCACCCATCACTTTACATAGAGAGATTAGCTCTCCAAACTCAGTATAACTTAATATACTTAATATAACTAATAAACCTCCAAAACAGAACAAATTATCATGCAATCATGTGGCTTATGAGGGAAAGGCTGCAATCATCATGAGGGAAAGGCTGGTCATCTACTAGCTCATCAAATTAAATCCAAGTCAGCCTCCCAAATTATACCACAAATCAGGAGTGCTGACAAGCCCTTTAAAGCTAAATAACATTTTTAAAGATTTATATTTTATTTTACCTAATTCGGAATCACGCTAGGACAAAACACTTTTTATTTTTAAATAAAACAGACATCTCCACTATTTCAGCTGTCCAAAATAAGAAACTGGAACATTTCTGCTTTGCATAGTGGAAAAGCCCCAGGGCCTAATGGTATTGTTATCGTTTTTTCACAGGTAAATTACCAGAATCTTTCACCAAAGGATCATTTATCCTTTTGTTAAAATTTGGCAATAACAAATTGCTAAATTTCAGAAAAATTGTTGCCCCCACCTTACACAATGTGCAGCACCAAAGTAAGCAATACAAAGAAACTCTTAATGGTGTATCTTGCTCAAGACCCTAGAGCTGGCTCAAGACCCTAAAGCTTGTTATCAAAAATAGATATGTGTGCATTAAAGGTGTTACTTGTGTGTTTGTTGTAATGTAGTCTGGCTCTTTAGTGTCTGTTTTGAACATACCCAGTTTTTCATTAACACAGCACCAACTTCTTTCCTACTACGCCTCATAATATGTTTTACTTCTGCTATGCATTTCCGTACATGCACACGTAATCGCTCTATACCTTCTTTGCATAGTGAATCCATGTCATGACTTTTCTGAACATTCATGAACTATTTCGCCTTAGCTGAGAGTTAAATTCTCATATCTACTCTCTTCACAAAGTCTCAGCACAATCTTGTTGATGATTGAGAGTGCATGTGTGTGTGTAGATAGACAAAACCCTCATTACCTCTCACTGTGCTCATCTTCTCTCCACTGGTGTGGCAAAGAAGGAATGAACTCCATATGAATGCCATAAATCCAAATTCATTTACCTCCGCCTTATATGCTAACGTGTAGATTGTGGGTCTTTATGATTTGACTTGTGTCTTCTGGGTTTTATTGTTTGAAAGTCTTCTCCCGTGTCTGTCTGCACAGATAGAGATAAGTCCTTACTGTTCACTAGCTGTTCAGCTGTCAATCAAATGGCCAGTTCATCATGCTAATCTCACCGTGGTGAGTCATAGTTCCAGCAGGCTGCACAATGTTGGAATGCTTTATCTGTCTTAAATGAACAATTACAGACAATCTTGATGCTTGATGACGTTCACAAAGAAGCTGAGGAAAAAGGTGTAAAGTATATGTTTGAGTCTGAGCACTGCAGGGGTCTAGTTAACTGATAAATTCACTAGTTTGCTCTGTGGTTTGACAAGTCAAGACCAAGGCCTAAAATACCAGAATTTTGATTGCAACACAATTATTAACCAATTAACCAATGGGCTAATATGACTAATTTAACTTGCTGTGAGCCTAAAATGAACAAAAATATAATGTGTACAGTACATTTCTCACATTTCAAAGACACAGCATCTGCAGCTGGACCCTATAACAAGCAAAACCATATTCACTTATAATACGACCACAAGAAGTGCTACTTTTTTGAATGACTAGTCGACTGGTACTTGTGCCTAGTGAACAAAACTGTATAAAGCTGTGTCTTAGCATCTCTGTGTGATACTGGCTCTTGCAGACCCACCAACCTAAGAACAACACCATGCTTAACGACTCAACGTTTGCAAAATTAACCACATGCTGCATGCCACAAACAACCAATCAGCCAGTTCAGATAGTGTGTGTGCATCTGAATGTGCAAATCAGTGTGTGTCCACACACCAGAGTAGTACATTAGCCTACAAGGCCCTCTCTAACACTCCTCACGATGCAACTCATTAAACCCCATTTAATACTCTCCCTACTGCTCAGCCACTGTTCAATAAGTGTGTGTGTGTGTGTGTGTATGTGTGTGGTATTTTTGTGTTTTTCTCAGCATGACTTAGGTGTTTGTGCTGGGGTTATATCCCAGCGGAGATAGAAAGTGTGTGCATGTGCTGCATCCGTGATTCTATCAGTTCTGTATCCTCACTCTGTCCTAAAGAAAGACTTAGATGAACTGCAATAAACTCTGATTCAAACTAACATTCTGTTGACTTTATAGTCAACCAAATGCAAGTAATGCCTCCCAGTTGTCCAGCCCACTCATTAGCAGTAATTTCATGAAGCGCACTGTATTCTATTAGAAGAGAGAGAGCATTAGATAAATGAAGCAATTCAAATAAGGCTGAATCTGCCTCCAGATCTCGATTTAGGTTCATTTAAATTCGTTTAAACTCAGGTCTGTGAGCACACTTACAGTGAGAAAGAAAATGGGCTGTGCCCTCAACTGTGGATTCCTATAACCGCTTTCTTAAAGCATTTCTAAAAGGCATTTTGTTCGAATAATGTTTCTAATGACCAGGGAAAAGACTAGACTTGCTAAACAACTATAACACCCTTTAAATGGATTTTGTCTGAATTTCAGCATTGTTTAACTATTGACATGTAAACAGTCATGTAGAGTGGTCTCATGTGGAATGACGGATCACACAGAAACCAGATCTCAAATGATTGAGCTTGATCATAATAGTTGATGGAACCAGAGGGTGTAATATATGCAAATATAGCTATTTAATTTATTATAATTTACTATAAAAATTCTTGAACCTATATGTTTTCTGGTGGTAACTACAAAATCTAGAAAAATTAAATTTGCCTACTATTTTGCCTCACAACAGTTTACATGTATGTAATAAAGAGAAGTATAGGGCAAAATGCATTTATCATTAATGAATGTCTCCGACATCATGCGGCATATTAATAACTATTTCAAATAATGTAAGTCTCTCTGAGGTACACTACCAGTCAAAAGTTCTGACACACTTCATTCAAAGTTTTTTGTTTTTATTGTTTTCTGATGATGAAGGAACACATTAAATTGTGCAGTTAATAATAATAGTTAAACAAACCGGAATAATAAGGTAATGATAAACTGGTTTTTTTACTTAGTTAAGTGGTTCTTGCCATAATGTAGAGTAGAACCGTAGTCGAATAGGATTACTGACTGTGTTCCTACCCTACCATCACAACTCATGATCCCAAACATATTGGGATTCCACTAATGAACTCTGTTAATTAAATACCATTCCAGGTCGATTCCTCATGAATCTGATTGAAAAACACCAAAGGTTTCATCAGAGAAATAGGTGATGTTTTTAATATTGATCTACAATGTAGCCAATAATAAAAACAAAAGAAATCATTGAGAAGGTGTGTCCAAACTTTTGACTGGTATGGCAGCTTCTAAAAGCATTAAATGCCTCTGGGAACAATTCACCACTACTGTGAACAATTTCTCCGTTTTTCTTAGAAATTTCTGGTTTACTGTAAATTGCTTCACTGTAAAGAATCTTACCGAACTGTCCGAATTGTTTACAGTGGTGGTGATAGAAACAGATGTCTGAAGCATTTAATTCTTCTAATCACTAGCATGCAGAAAACTATTACATGGGATCCTTTTGAACATACTGTCAGAACATAACTGCAATACTCGCAGTTGATCTTGCCAAATATTCTAGCTGGTCTTGATCAGCAGACTTCAAATAAATCTCATAAACTGACTAAACTAAAGCATTCACAGCAAAATCACAGCATCCACAATGGTTGAAAAAAATAACCCCTCATGCCTTTAACTGAACAAAAACAGCTGTTACGGTTGATTACATAGTTGATGTGATGTCAGCAAGTGAGTCGAATTAAATGGTTCTACTTAAAGTAAATAACATGAAAATGATGCAGCACCCAAGATAATGCAGTACTACAGCACTTTTCAAACATATCCATCCACAAACCCAGTCTATCTGACCTGATTCATTTGGTCTAAAATGACTTTTTACAGCAAATACAGGTTGATTAGTATGCATGAAACAGCTTGTTTACATACAGTATACTGCTTGGCCTATATATATTGCTTGGCCTAGAATTCATGTGATCCTGATCTCCTTGTTAAGGGTTTGTGCGAAACTCTGGAGTCGGTATGCGGAGAGGGTTAGCCCCTGACTCCAACTCCAATCTATAGCCAAGCCTTACACCTGTATACCCATAGAAATCCCTATTGTTATTTTTAGAGTTCAGCTATGGATGGTACTTTACTTTAATGTAATTTCTAGGGCTTTAAAAGAATAATATCCAGTTAAACATAACTCCCCTTCCTACATGCTCTATCCTCTAAAACCATGAAAGGTTCTTGGCTTCTCCAATTTGTAGCCATTGGCAGACTCTTAGAAACTCTTAGCTTCTCTAGCTTTAACTGGAACTACAGTTAGCCAATAGTCTGAATTGATATCAGGCCCATGAATCCTGAAGGCTGCATTGCCATAATGGAAGCAAAGTCTGCTGTTCAAAGAAAAGCATATTCTATTCATTTTATTTTTCCTAGAATCAAGGCTAGATACAGAGTTCCACCTCTAATAAAATGCCTTACTTTCATCCATCACTGCCCCAAACATAGGCACAGATGGGCATACCGGCTCTTCTCTTCAGCTTGACATTTTCAGGGTATAACTAGACTGTGCAGCTTGTGTTGGGCCAATTGAGAGCAACATCTCTGGCTAGCTGATTGATTCAAATGTGCTCCCAGTATTAGTCGAGATATAGCAACACGCTTCCTGTCACTGAAGACTTAAAAAGGTCTTTTTACTCTAGTTATAGGCCATAAACCCATCTCAGAACTATTTCCATTCAGGTTTACTAACTACTCTCGGTGAAAGAGGCATTTTCTACTGCCTTACATCCCTTACCTTCCTGAGCATTATGTTTCGTCTGCATCTTTTCTTTTCATGTGCAATAGCTTATATCCATTTTTAAGCACTTTTGAAGGCCCTAGCAGATTTCAATAAAGACTGGTGAGTACTTCAGTCAAGCATGTGAGTGAGCTACATACACTGTCAGAGCCCTTTATAGCACCAGGCAAATTTTTATGGAGTAACCACACTTAAAGGAAGCTCTTTTAGTTTGTAACAAAGACAAACCACACATATGACACCACATTAAATTACTTGTCGATTGAAACAATGGAATGGATTATAAAATTACTTCCGTAATGTTTGTGATGGAACTGTAAGAAATCAACTGAATAAAATATGAAATGGAATTGGCATCCAGAAAAAAAGCAAACAAAATTCAGCTCTAGCACCCAAACTGAAGACAACAAGGTTCAAGTAAGGAAAGGTTACAGTAAGCAAAGCACTAATGGAGTGTGGATGGTATGATGAAAGTGATATTTACTGATATATCTCTAATCTGCATACACCAAGAAGGTGATCCAGGAGATTTTGTCCAGTGGTGTTCTAATTAAACATATGACAATGACCCCCTGAAGAAACAAATGTTTCCCACATTTTGTGACATGGGGTTGCATGTCTGGTAAAGGAAGAAGGGAGATAGCACTGATTATCTCAGCAGGGAAAAGTACAGGAGAACTTTGAGATTTTGGACACATTTCTCATTCCATTGCTAGAAAATGGGTTTGGTGATGATTAAATAATTTGTAACGTTGATATGCCTCTTGCCACAGAGAAAAGGCTGTTAAGGATTTAAATCTGGAAAGACATATCAACTCAATGAACATCCAAAAGAAAATATATGATCAGCACTTCAAAAAAATGGTCCATGACAATCATTCATCCACATCAACAACATTTAAGCAGGTTTGTTTGCAGAACACCTAAAAGTTTAGTGCTTGCCTAACCATGTACATTTCAGTGAACCTTATACCTCAAATACCTCTCATATACATATAAATATCCTCATGACATTCATAGGATATAGTAAACAGATTCTGTGTTCTTGGAAGAGACAAATAGTTAGTCATCAAACAAATGAGAGAAAAGATTGGTCACCACATCTATTCTGCCTGACAGAATGGCGGTGCACTGGATCACCAGAACAGATGGCAAGTGGCATAAAGCTCAACTCCGCACTTGTAGGACCAGCGTCTTAGCTGGTTGAGGTATTGATGATGCCTCCTGCTTTTGACACTTTGATCAGATAATGCTTTACTGATTTTCTAAGTGAAAATAAGTAAACATTCTCTACAGCAAAATTTCTATTTTGCTGATTAACTGGATACAAATCAAACCTTTTACTTTCACAGTCACAGTTTATTATTCAAATAAACATTACAAGTTTAAACAAACATTTACAAGTGTAAACAAGATTTCAAATGAGCGGCTGGAACTGAATAGAGCATGTACTGTAAAGTGTAGTGTGCCAGTTGCTGCTCATGTACACAGGCCTAAATAACAGATGGCAGGTTAGAAACAACGAGGCATATGGCTCAGTTGGTGTTATAATGAACAGTGTAAAGTTGCAGTGTCATGTTAAGGAGTTTTATTGGCTGAGCCTCTGTTCTGGTTCTAATACATCTGAAGCATCTCCCTGACTTCAGCAGTTCACGACAGTTACTGTGGTGAATCTTCAATAATCCTTGTTGCTCTGATCCTGCATCTCCGTGTATAAATGCCTGTCAGAGCTGATCGGTATTCATATCGTTGGTCCTGTGTTAAACTCGGCAGGTACAGATGTTCACTGCCTTCTGTTGGTAGAGGTTCTTTTTCAGGTTCACTTTATTAAAGCCCCTCATCACAATAAGTGCTGCATCTGGGTGTTTCTTATGAGTCAGAGTGCAGTTGTGCAGTTCAGACAGAGCTATACCTGTGACACATGAGGTGGGATGTAGACTTCCATTGTGATGATTGCCTCACACCACTTGGTGTTTACCATGAAATACAATTCACACCTTTACATTTGTTAGTTTCCGCTGTTCCGTCCATGTCGAACACAGATTCAGTGCATGATCTGGCACAAGGGCAGTCAGCCATGTCTCAGGAAAATACAGTGGGTATGTCTGAAACCGCGCACTACCGTGATTTAGTGCGTAGTGCACACTGCCTTCTGTAGTGTCTTCTGTGGGTCAGTGCTGTTCTAAACGGAACACTAACGTAGCGGAAGTGGAAGTGATGGACTAACATTTGCTCGCGGTTCTTCAGCCCGCCAAAATATCTGCCGGTTTTAACGCAGTGTACATCAGTAAAATAATTGTATTAACGTTACTTACATTTATACAAACCATCTGCCTCCGCTTGGGCTTGTATTTCACTGTTTGCCACCATTATCCAACTCGAAAACACGTTGAAAATCCCGCCCCCTTTGCTACGCCTGATTAGTGCGCATAGTGTCCATTGTTCTGCACTGCGTTTTCTGGCCGATTTCAGTGCAGTATCTGGGTACTTTCAGTGCACTGAGTTTTAGCTCGGTTTTCAGTGTGAGCGCACTACGCCCTAAAATCGCGCCCTAAAATCTGTTCAATGTGTTGCAGTTCCTCATATCCTGTTAGAACGTCACTCTTGCTCTCAGATTGTCCAGCATGTTGTCCAGACACTGAACGTTTGTGAACAGAATGCTGAGCAGTGGAGGGGGATGAGATCGCCTTCTTAGCCTGTTCCAGACACTGTCACGGATCCCATGGGGCCTTGTGGCTGCGTCCTTTGTTCTCGTCCACATTTCTCAGTCAAACACAATGAGTTAGATTTAAGAATTTGATTTGTAATGCCCCAATGTGTTGCTCTACCATAAACTACTGAAAATATTGATATGTCGGCGTGAAAGATGGTAAATGAATAAAATATCCTACAGAGACTTTCACTTGGGAGATTCATGCAGCCTAAACAGCCAAACTGTCTTTAGTTCTAATTATTTTAGGTCTTTCTGCTGCAAGTATCATGGGAAGGATCTGTGTCTACCCCACAAAGACTTACCACTGGTGTTCCCCAAGGCTTACTGCCCCCATTCTGATACACTTGCTCTCTTGATGATGATATATCTTCACATGGGTTCTCTTACCATTGTTATGCTGCTGAAACCCTTCTCATCCTCTCCTTTCCTCCAAGTGACTTTCAGATCTCAAACCAGATCTCTTCATGTCAGAATGACAATTTCTAAAATACATAAGAAACACACAGTCTGCATAGAACAATCAGCCAGGCATCTGAATATAGCCTCACCATACTGAAAGAAAATGTATTTAATCTGTAAAGGATGTGCGCTAATTTTCACTTAATACAAGTGATTTGACCATTTTTTGTGCATAACTGTTTTATATATTTAGTCTGGAATGGTCATTTGCCTTGTAAAATGCTTGATGTTCTTCAGAAAAAAAACTAAACATTTTATGCTGTACACAAACCTGATATGTGGCTATAAAAGTGTTACTCTATGGTGCATATAAACAAACCCCATTCTCACAGAGCTGTGTTGGCTGAGAGAAGTCTTTCTGACGGCCGTGAAATCCTTCTGATGCAGCCTTACACACAAGTAAACTGTCAGTCCTCCCTCAAACACTCCCACTCTCACAACCTGTACCCCCTGGCAGACACACACACACACACACACACACACACACACACACACACACACACAGGCAAAAAAAGAGAA
>JBBPDC010064266.1:0-10902 GCA_037974485.1 Hemigrammopetersius urotaenia
CTCTCTCTCTGTATCTCTCTCTCTCTCTCTCTCTTTCTCTCTCTCTCTCTCTCTCTCTCTCTCTCTCTCCCGTGGCCTGATTTATTATTGTTGTACTATTTATTTCCTTTTATTCCTGTTATTTTTTATTTACATTTGAGATTTGCCCTTATTATCACACCGAGGTTTAAAAAAGACTGATTTATTATTAGCATGATGGTTTATTATTGTAACCAGTTAAGGAATGTCATGTTTGAGATGCGACGGAAGAGGGAAGACATTCCGAGTGTTTCGGACACTGCAGAAAAAGCCTGATCGGGAGCTGTGTGTGTGTGTGTGTGTGTGTGTTTCCCTATTGCTGGAGATCTAGACAACACGAGCTGCACTTCAGAGGTTCTTCCTCGAGGAAATAATCATTAGTGGTTCTAGGCGATCGGGCGGTGACCTCGGCCCGATGTCTTTTTCCCCTCCTGATCTCTCTCTCTCCAACATTTGGGATCACTTCGCTAATCTGGAACATATTCGCCGAATGACTTTGAGCCGGCGTTGAGGGGAAAAGGGTTCAGTGGGGTCGGGGCGGGTCAGAGCGGGACAGGACTTTGGCCCGAGGGAACTGGCCCTCGCTCACTCGGACATCAGCTAAGCACAGTTTATTTAGGAATTTACCCCATATCAGGCGCTACGGACCCCAAAAACTCCCTCCAGGACTCTTCGGCAGGCCAGAGCAGTAAAGCTGCCCCTCTACACACACACACACACACACACACACAGGGGCCTGTTTGCTGTTAGCATTAACTGGCTGTGAAGTACTTACTACCTGCTGTTTCTGTCTCTGTCCACAGACACACTGCCGACTGCCAATTAAGTCCTCGGGACCACATAGGCAGAGCCGAAGCGCCACATGAAAAACCACACACTAAATAAACAAGCGCAAGGATCTCTTAACCTGCACAGCCTCATTTACTCCCGCTCTCTCCATTACAGTAGTTACTGCTCAGAGCTCAGCGCTAGGGATGCAGTCAGAATCGCTCCAAACGCGCAAATGCTCAGCGGATTATTTCAGTCGAGGCTGAAATGTGTTGCAGTTTAAACTGTGAAAAACAAAAATATGCTATTATGTGTTTAGTAAAGCTGATTGTACATGACCGGATGTACGTCACTCTGGATAAGAGCGTCTGCTAAATGACATAAATGTAAACAAATGCTCCATCGCCAGTTTCCTCCCTTTCATCAGAACGCTGGATTTGTTCATTTTTGTCATTTAAACAGACATTTTGTCCAAAAAATGCATCAACTGGCTCATTAAAGAGCAATTCATGTTATTTCTGTTACTGTAATGTTTCTGCAAACCTGTTGTTGGAAAGCAAATATATGCTGGTTTGTCAATAATAAAACAAATTAAATAAAAGATTAGTAGTATTTGAGCGCAGTGATCTTTAAACCTGTTTTCAGGAACCCCCCACAATTTTACTCCATTCTTATGCACTGAAAAGCAAAAACTGGCTGGGGGTCCTAGTCTGAAGACCACAGGGGTAAACTACAAGATAGAAATGGCCGTATTCAAACCAGTGAGTAGTTAACAAATAGAAATCCAGTATGAAGAGTGGTGGAAAATATGCAGCAGCAACAACAGCAATAATAATAAAAATGATCATAAAATTACATTTAAAAAGACACTTACATGACTTGGAAGGGGCAGTTGGGAGTGTGGAGGAACTTGATCTCGCGAATGCTCCTCTGGGGGACGGTGTTGAGGGTCGTGCGACACCAGCACCTCTCCACCAGACTGATGGGCTTAGCTGGGGGTGGAAAAACAGCAAAGCATCAATCAGTACATCTTTGAAAAGTGGAGAAAAAAAACAAATAGCAAATAGCAAGCTGGGTTAAAGGTTCAGAGGTTTGACAAATACGGACAAGCATCATCACAAAATCTAGTGACGAATGCAATATTTTATGCGGAATTGAGGATCAGGAGATAAAGAGAACAGTTAAAGTAAATGTAAAAGATAATACAGTTTCTACACAGCATTTATCACAATAAGAATGACTTTCTTTATCCAGAAGTATTGTTTACTATTAAAAAATGATTTTTATTGTATGATACTTTCTGGCATGATTTGTTGTAAGGCAGGAATCCCTTTAGACATTTTTTTTTCCCGAGGAAAAAGAACAAACCAGGCCGAGATTTGACGACTGCTGATTGCAGAGCTGAGCCCAGAGCCTCACAGGTTTCTGCAGTTAAAGCCACAGACCAGTGATTTACAATTAAAATTAAATCACCCATAAAACAGAGGCATCTTTCGGACGAAGTGCGGTCTGCAATTTATTTGTCTGCAGCCTCTTGCTTTATACATCCTCTACAGAGAGCCTAAACAAAATTCTGTTGCTTTACCATATTTGAAAAAAAAAAAAAAAGAAATAAAATGAGCCACAATGTGCTACATTTTGTACTCCTATAATCAACAAAACACATGTCTTTTGACTATAAGTGACCAAACTTTTGCATCTCTATACAACTTTCACCTGTGTCCACAGAGAAGCCAGGATCATTAAAAAGAGATTAGGCTCATTCTAGCTTCCCCTCACGCGGGTTCTCTCTTTTTACTCTGCCGTCGTCAAGCAGAGAAGGACCCTCCAGGACCCTCCGAGACCCTTCAAGTCAGCCGGGGAAAACCATTTCTGTGGAAGCCCCCAAGGCTCCAGGTCCTTCTCGGGTTTGAATTTGAATCCTTTGCATGTGATTAACGGCCTGAAGTGCATTTTCCACGTTGTATCACGTCTTCTCTGCCTCCTTCAGCCGCAAAGACTTTTTTGTGCTCAATCAAACACTTCTCTACCCCCCAGCCCCCCAGATTCTCCCTCTCAGACAAATAGTGGCTAGACTGGATTTTCTCCAGAGCTTGCCTCGAAATCTCCATCAGTCCTCCCCATTACAAGCAGCCTTTTTAATGGGACATGCCATCGGATGCACCAAGTGAGCAACAGTCGGGTTGTTGTTCTCCACGCTCTAATCAGAAGATAATGAATCTCAAACCGTAAGTCCTCACTAAAGAAGTTCTCACTATATATATATTTATATATATATATATACACACACATATATATGTATAGAATAGTGCCGCTCTATCTAAATTTTTCTTTAGTAAGCCTTGCATTGTAAGAACACAGGATATCATTTGTAATAGAACAGGATCAAGGATCTTCTCAGAAGTGAGGGAATCAGTTTCCACTGGTTTTTTCACTCCGAAAATCTTCAAATCAACCTCATTTCGGCTTTCAAAAACTTGCAAAGGAGTCTCACGAATGCAGGAGCCACGGAACAGCTCTCCAAAACCTTCCGTTCGTTCTCCATGAAAAAGACTCATGAGGGCTACTCTCGAGTTCTTTTAAGAAATATGTTTTTGCTTCAGACCGATGCGCCTGATTGCAGGGAATAATTTTAATACCAAGTCACAGTAGAAGAATAAAGAACACATTTCATGTTTGAAGGAATAAAAGACCTTTCCTGAAAAGTCACAAATCTGGTTCTCCATCAAGCAGACCTTAACATCAAGTCGTGTCTCATGCTTGAAGGAATCAAAGAACATTAAAAGATCTTCAAGACCTTCCTGAAAAATCAAAGATCTAGCTCTCCATCAAGAAGACTTTAACTGAACTTTACCATCAAACCACTTCTCACGGTCGAAGGAATCTAAGGAACGTTAAAGTTCTTCAAGACCTTCCTGAAAAACCATAAACCTGGTTGTCCACCAAGAAGACTTTAACGTCGAATCACATCATCATTTGAAGGATTAAAAACATTCAAGTTCTTCAAGACCTTCCTGAAAAAACAATAATCTGGTTCTCCATCAACATCGAGTCACGGTTTAAGGAATCAAAGAAAGCTCAAGAAGTTCAAGACCTTCCTGAAAAGAAACGAATTTGGTTCTCCTTCAGGAAAACTTTAGAGATAAATTCCGAGTCCTGCATGCTTTCGGCATTAGGGACCACCACCAGACCAGAAGACGGACCCTCTCACAAGCACCTTGTCGGCGCTCGGACAGAGGAGAGGAACAGCATGTCATGTTTTTATGATCTGTCAGATCATAGAGAGGAGACCCAGCGAAGCCCAGAGATCCTGCCTCGCCTCGTCAGGTCTGAGAGGAGAAACCAGGAGAAACACATCACAGTGTAGAAAGCAGCTTACCATCAGTGTCCGAGCTCCTCATGGCCACCGTCAGGAACACCATCACTGCCAGCACTTTGACATCCATTGTAAGAGAGTAGGTTAGTGAGACAGAGAACAAGTGTGTGTGTGTGTGTGTGTGTAAGCGTGTATGTGTGTGTGTGTGTGTGTGTGTTGAGAGCCTTTGTGTTTCTCACGGCTTGCTTCCAGCACACAGTGTGGTGCCTGAGAGCTCAACAGAGTGTTAAGACTCCAGAGCAGGAAAACACACCCACATGCTAAGGAGGAGAAAGGAGAGCGAGAGAGAGAGAGCGAGAGAGAGAGAGCGAGAGAGAGGGAGAGAGAGGGAGAGAGAGGGGAGGGGTGGAATCCCCTCAGTCAGCTTTCGTAGGACAAACTTCCTCAATTAAAATGTTTTGGCTGAGGCTCAAGTGAAAGTTTCTCTCTCTCTCTCTCTCTCTCTCTGTTTCTCTCTCTCTCTCTCTCTTTCTGTCTTCCTCTCTCTCTCTCTTTCTGTCTTTCTCTCTGTCTCTCTCTGTCTCTCTCTCTCTCTCTTTGTCTCTCTCTCCCTCTCTCTCTCTCTCTCTATCTCTCTCTCTCTCTCTTTCTGTCTCTCTCTCTCTGTGTCTGTCTCTCTCCCTCTCTTCCTCTCTCTCCCTCTCTCTTTGTCTCTCTCTCCCTCTCTCTCTCTTTATCTCTCTCTCTCTCTTTCTGCCTCTCTCTCTCTCTCTCTCTCTGCCTCTCCCTCTCTCTCTCTCTCTCTCTGCCTCTCTCTCTCTCTCTCCCTCTCTCTCTCTTTATCTGTCTCTCTCTCTGCCTCTCTCCCCCTCTCTCTTTGTCTCTCTCTCCCTCTCTCTCTCTTTATCTCTCTCTCTCTCTCTCTCTCTCTGCCGCTCTCTCTCTCTCTTCTTTTTTCCCCTCTTGCTTCAGTATAGTTGGATGTCAGCTCTCTGTTGTTGTATGCTGGTCTGGTGGTCTCTGTTTCTGGGGGGCTGTTGACTTTCAATTATCTGGTGCTAATCTCTCTCCTGTTTATCCACCAAGTGGCCCACGATTCACATTTTCTGTGTCACAGTGAGGTTCTCTGCCGAAGGCCTGGGTATAAAATCTCCTCTCTGAAATGAAGCCCCCTGAACCGATGACCAGGTCTGAAGATCAGTGTCACCACTTGGTTCCAGCCCGTTCTAAACCAGTTCTAACCTGTCCCGCCTGAGCACAGGGAGCGTCCCGGGCTGGTGTGTCACTTGGGGACAGGGTCGCGTGTCTCCATGAGGGGACGAGGAGGGTGCGAAGGTGTGGAGTGAGTCGTAAAAGCCCTGATAGGCAAGTCTGGAGAAATGCCCCCCTAAACCAGCGGCACTTTCACCGCCATCAAGGAGTGAACCAGGAGGAATCATATCACAGGAGGGTCAAAGAAAAACTCCAAATTCCCCCCATTACAATGCTGTAAAATGCAATTTTGTTGTCAAATACTCAAGATTTGACCACCACATTAAATATGAAGCACTGTAGAGTTCAGTTTAATCATGATTGATTTGACTGATGTGACTCATTTTAATTTTAATGCATGAAAGTTAATATTCTGACTGAATAACACTGAATAAATTATTCTTTTTCATATCGAATTCCAGATTAATCCTAATATCATTTGATTCTGCATGCTATTACAACTTTTCTCTAAACACGAATCTTTTGAGAATTTTGTTTGGAATCATAACTTGTTGGAATTTCATTCAGAAAATTTTCTGAATGTGAAATCTGTTCTAGATGTTTATATTACAGAATTTTGTCCTTCGTTTTTAGCAGGTTTCTCCGTCGTTTTAGAATCGCTGTTCATCATTCGACACCTATAACATTTAAAAAAATTTTTTTCCATAATTCCCAAATGAAACAATTTAAGCTGTGAAAGCACACAGGACTGGAAGGCTGAGTTCATTTTACACGTTTACCTGGAATCACTGTATCTCACCAGGTTACATACGGCCACTTTTGAGCTTCCAGGCTTTCGTCTGTGTAAAGTATTTTCCTGCTGTAAGAGCGTCTCCCTGTTTGAATTTTATTGGTCAGTCTTCGGGACGTCCCGCTGTTAACCTGCTTTACAGCGCTCTGCGTTATCGCCTGTTAAACACAAGCGTAGAAATAACCGTGGCGAAGGCCAGTGTAACAGGACACGGACAATCTAACTCTTCGGGACCCTGGGGGCTTTCTTCATGCTGCCACTGGTGGAGAAATATAGGTACTGTTTCCTCAGTCATGCTTGTGAGAAATAAATGGAGCTGTGTTTTGAAACCACATCAACCACTTTTAGTTCTAGAAATCAAAGAAAAATTTGTTTTTTTTCCACCAAACAGACCCTTTAAAGACACATGGAACATGGGGAGCAGTCCAAGTCTGACTGGGAATGCTTCGACAGTCCAGTATAGAAGATTCTTCACCATTTAGTTTAACAGGTATTTGTAGATGCTGCAAAATGAAATAAATGGAGCCTAATGTTCCAATTGTTTCGTCTATTCCACTTCAGTAGTATTCTGATCCATCAATACTTTTCAGTTCTTAGACCACTTTTCACTTTGGAGCTTAATTTTTAGACTAGAAAGGTACAAACTAGTTACAGTTCCTATACTGAAAGATGCTGGACTTGATGAAGATCCATTTCAGGTACTGGAGTAGTTTTGGAACAGAGATACAGGGACCACTGCCCGAAGGCAGGCCTGAGGAGGAAGTTTGAAGCCAAGCACCCGGTGGCCTGCCAGGGTGTCCGGGACCCAAATGAGTAGTAGGGGCCGGATTTGGCATTGAGAGGGTCCCCCATGTGGCTTACTTGGGCGCTGGGTGGTGAATTGCAGGGGCGTTGGAAGCATTTTTAATGTGGGGTGAGCAGACTGGTGGGTGGGCCTGGACCTGGGGGGTTCACTCAGCGTCTCGTGTGTTTCCTTCATACAAATTACTGGGTGGATGAGTGGAGGGGGTGTGTTGGGGGGTTGAAACGAGGCATGCCCCCCTAATGCAACGGTTCCGGCACCCATGGCGACTTGCTATGGAATCCTTAGAGGACTGGACCTACACGGTCCTCCATGCTCTGTATTCAACAAGGAGTCCAGACTGAAACACTCCCAAATGAACGGACGGGGCTAAACCTTTGTTGGAGAAATTGATGAATGTTGATTTTGGGTCATCAAAAAACAATTCATTTACACCAGGCAGGTTTTTTTTTAGCTTTCCATCTGTGGACTTCATGGGCTGGAGCACGAACTGTAACCACATCAACCACTTTTAGTTCTAGAAATGAATGAAAATGTTGTTTTCCACCATAAAAGACACATGGAACGTTGAGAGCAGACAGGGAATGCTTTGAGAGTCCAGTGTAGATGCTCACAAATTCTACTAAACAAAACCAAATTTCACCACAGATGCTACAAAATGAAATAAATGGAGCCTGTTAGCCTGTTAGCTACTTTCGAGGCTTGCAGAGCTGACAGAGCCGGACAAAGCCCATGCATGTGGTGGTCTTTTCAGCGCTCTGCTGAGACGTTGATGTTGAAAACATCCCCGCGTTACTGCTGACCCCTCTGACAGCTTGTATCACACATACCAGGTTAGAGGGCAGCGTTTCGGCCCCAAGTGTAAAGTTTCACACCAGTGTTTTCCTTCGCTTTGTTCTCACTCTCAGTTGAGTGACAAACCCTCCCATCCCCCACCGCCACCTTCTTCCACGCCAGTATGTAGAAGAATTTAGAATAATGGATGCATTAAAACCTATAGTTTGGTCGAATAAAACAGAGAATTCCATTTCCATTGGTAGCTGCCTCTAGAGAAATCAATCAATTAACTGTCTAAGATTGTCTAGGTCCTCTTGTGTCACCAAAACAGCGCAGACCCATCAAGGCAAGGACTCCAAAGGACCTCTGAAGGTGGGCTGAGGTCCTTGCACCAAGGTGGATCAAGCATATCCTTGTAAGTTGAGAGGTGGGGGCTTGTCCCACTGATGCTCAATCAGACTGAGATCTGGAGGTCAACACCTTACCCTGGGTGGGTTAACTCTTCTCGTGGGCCACAGAAACTTTGGTGGCTGGTTGTTGGGCAGCATTTCACGGCAATGTGTGGAATGCAGGAAGAACATGCCCCCCACCTGTTCTCTAGATGCAGTGCTGCTTCTGGGACTCATCTGGAAGCTCAAGCAGCCGTTCTGACCTATTAACACGGGCAGCAAAATGACAATCAAGATGTGTTTGCTAATGCCACGGAGTACATGCGAAACAGGCCTAGGGCACACCGCGTAACAAAATCACCTGTTCAGTGGTGCCAGATAGACTTGCCTATGTGGTTTCTGACACCGTATGACACTGCTATCTATGAACCTGGTCTGAACAAACGCAGCTCAACCTTCAACACTGCGGTTTTTAGCTGCGCTAATGCATTTTAGTTCGTGTTTATAGATAACAGTGACAGATGGCTGAACACCTCGACACAGTTTGGGACGAGTGTGTGAAGATAAGGTATGCAGCACTATGCTAATTGGTATTACACTACCAGTCAAAAGTTTGGACACACTTTCTCATTCAATGTTTTTTTATTTTCTACACTGTAGATTCATATTAAAAACAGAGTTAAAGAACCCAGACTCTGTTCTGTAATAAGGGAATAATGGACTGTTGGTTTTTACTGAGTTCAGTGGTTCAGGATCACTAACTGTGGACCAACCCGACCCTCACAGCTGATGATCCCAAACACATTAAGAAGAAGAGAAACTCCACTAATGAACTCTTAATGAAGAAACTCCACTATTCCAGGTCGATTCCTCATGAATCTGAGGGAAAAAAGTGTGCAAAGTTGTCATCAGAGCAACAGGAGATGTTTTCAGTATTAATCTACAATGTAGCCCATAATAAACACAGAGGGAATCGCTGAATGAGAAGGTGTCTTTCACAATAAGGCTTGTCCTTCTCCTGCAGACTTGTTGAAGTATGGACAGTTATAGGCCTCCTCTTAGTCCAAGAAATAATGGAAGACTGCAGGGATCCAGTAGTTTTCCGTCTCTCATCTCGTTTCTTGGAGGCCCTGAGTATTTTTCTTTTCAGCGAGGAGTTGGCGGCGGCCCTACCGCGCTGAGGGAGGAGATTATTTTTCTTTGTTTTAATCGACCAGACGGGAGCATGCACAGCTACCAACAAAGGCTACAACCCCACGAGGAAACGCGGCCGCCTAGAACAACATACGCTCTTTGAAGCGCAAGAAATCGGAGAGTGAGGCCGAATCGATACACATCTTCTGTAAGCAGGTGTGTCGTAGCACTCACTGCTGGCCAAACAAACTCAACTGGCTAATCCATCACCGGCAGTCACTGGGCATCCACCGTTTATTATGCTTAGGTGCGGGCGCCTATATTTGTCCGGATTTAGGCTTGGCACTTGGACGTGATGTGGAGAATGAAAGGTTTCCCTCTGCCGGTCTAGAGAGTGGCGAAGCCAATAGGAAAAGATAACCGGACAGCACAATGACTGACCACTGGGAAAACAGGCAACGTCCCGATTCACAATCTGCCATCTTTGGCCGGAAGGCTATAAAAACAGCAGTTCTACCTTTGATAAGCCATAAATAATGTGAGTGAATATGTGCGAAACAGGTCTAAGACACACTGCGTACCTAAACCAGCGGTTCAGTAGAGACAGATAGACTCGGCCATGTTTCTGACACCACACGACTAAAAACCTGTAGCCTGTAGTGCTTTTAATGTCCGTGTAGCTTAATATCAACTGTAATAGAAGCGTATATGGTTGTGATGTAGCGTTATGAACGCCACTCCATACTATAGTGGTGGAGGGACAAGTGGTTTTCAGTCAAGCTTTCCAGTCTAAATGCATACAAAATGTACAATTATGTACAATTATGATGATCTAAGGTTAATTTAAATAGGTACCCTCAGGAAGGCGGTACAGGACAATAAAAGCCAAAACAACCAGACTGAGAAACAGCACATACACCAGGCCTGTTAATAAATGATTCTGTTTTTTTACTACCGTGCGATACTCTGGGGATTAATCACTGAAACACAAAAACGTTTAACTTTCATGGTCGACTGTGAAAGCTGCTAACCATACTTTTCTTGTTTATTCTTATATACAGTAGTTTTCTTGTTTTGTAGTTCACACTATTCTAGTTTATGCTATAAACTATGTATATATTTTTTTATTTTATTTTATTTCTCTTAAAATCAGTGATGGGCAGTGATGCGTTACTTAGAGAGAGCAGTACGTGTTCAGTAGCTGGAAATATAGCCATTACTTTAAATTCGTCTTGGTTAAAGGCAAGAATAATATTGTGGGTAGTCATGAGTTTGTAGAACTTAATAATAAAGTGTGTTTGAGCTGACTTGAGTGTGTTTGAGCTGACTTAAGAGTTTCAAGTTTCAAGTTTTATTGTCATATACAGATAACAATGTACCATCATTACTGTAATGAAATTCTTAGGCTTGTGTTCCCCCAACTTTACATAAATATATAGAAGTAAGATAAAATTTAAAAAGTAAACAAGAGTGTGTTTGAGCTGACTTGAGAGTGTGTTTGAGCTGACTTGAGAGTGTGTTTAAGCTGACTTGAGAGTGTGTTTAAGATGACTTGAGAGTGTGTTTAAGCTGACTTGAGAGTGTGTTTAAGCTGACTTGAGAGTGTGTTTAAGCTGACTTGAGAGTGTGTTTAAGCTGACCTGAGAGTGTGTTTAAGCTGACTTGAGAGTGTGTTTAAGCTGACTTGAGAGTGTGT
>JBBPDC010064276.1:0-10901 GCA_037974485.1 Hemigrammopetersius urotaenia
ATAGAGAGAGAGAAAGAGAGAGAGAGAGAGAGAGAAAGAGAGAGAGACAGACAGAGAGACACAGAGAGAGAGAGAGAGAGAGAGAGAGAGAGAGACACACACACAGAGAGAGAGAGAGAGAGACAGAGATAGAGAGGGAGAAATAGAGAGAGACAGAGTGAGAGAGAGACAGAGTGAGAGAGACAGACAGAGAGACACAGAGAGAGAGAGACAGAGAGAGAGAGAGACAGTGAGACAGAGATAGAGAGGGAGAAATAGAGAGAGACAGAGTGAGAGACAGAGAGAGAAAGAGAGAGAGAGACTGAAAGAGAGAGAGAGTGAGAGACAGAGAGAGAGAGAGAGAGAGAGAGAGACTGAGAGAGAGAGAGCAGATCAGTTAGTTACTGTGTTTATTTTCCATCTGTTATGTCCGACTGAGCCCCAACACAACCCCCCCCATTCATGATTGTGTGGCCACACGTCTGCCATGTCTGACCCGTCTGCTGTTTCACACACACCTCTCTCTCGCGGGCGCCGCACCTCACAGTGCCTGCTCTGAGCTCCATCATACTGCCTCTTTATTCGCACGCCGTCGCAAATAACCCAACGTAAACACTCCAGCGCCGCCGCGGGCTAATCACTTTTTCCAACAGGGAGCGTTTCAAACACGCAAACAAGCGCGCGTGTGTTCACGCACCGCACCCTGAACAGACCCAGGGGGCGCCGGGGCATCTGCAAGACCCCGCTGATATCAGACCCATCCTCACACTCCACACGAGTCCCTGTGGGGGTGCGGATGAGTCACGGCTGCCCACCCAACTAATCTAGATTATTTTGGTCAAAATAGCGCAGGCCAGGCCTGAACCAGCTCACACCAACGGGTCCGCAATACGGTTTTAATTACAGCCGTCCCACTGTGGTGCTTGCCTTGATTTTTTAAGGCCTTTTTCTTTAGAAGTGACATCAGAATTGTGTTATTCTTCACATCTGACATGAAATATAACTTTTCTTTTGAATCTTTCTTTGATTGCAGAAGTGCTACACTTAGCCGGGCTCTAAACTGTTGCAGTTTTTCAGTGAATCCTTCAGAAAACAGTTCATCCTTCTTTCGTAGCAAGTTTCAGACACTGTCATTTTTTATATCCGTGATTTGCGACTGTAAAACACGATTGCTTCGAATCCCTGCCCCCTCCAAAACTATTTCTGAGCTACATCCCTGTAAAACAACACATCCAGGGATTTTTGCAGGGATTTTTATGCATAGGATGTGTGGGGAGAGCCAATAAATGGGTTATTGTGGCAAAAAAAAAATGCAGAAATAAAAGAAATCATAAATAACACATGAATATTTAATTGCATAATAAACTTGCTCATATACAGGCACTTCTTTTTACAGAGACAAAGCACCAATATGGTCCCCCAGGGGCCTCAAGTAGTGTATCAAGACCATCACGAAACATTATTAAACTATAAATAATCAGCGGCTCAAGTCTTTGGATGGCGGTTGAATAACAGCAAGAAAAACACGGACACACTTGGAATGCGCAGCTTTTCTAACTTATTTTAAAAGATTTTCAGAATCTTTAAAAGTATCTGCATGGTCAGGTAGGTCCAATTGGGGCCTTTGTGAAAGCCCTGATTCATATTTTACATAATCTGTGACCTGTTTGTCCTCTCACATGATCCGCAGTCACAGCCCTAAATAGAATATAGCTTGAATAGCATGTGACATATTTAATATTAGACGTCACAATCACAGGATGCAGTAGAATCATCCCTGTATGGAATGTTATCCATGCTGTGGAGGCCTAGTATCAGTGCCTGGACCAGCATAGTGTGAATAGTGGATATCTGATGCTCTAACAGGACTGGCTGACCTTCCTTGGCTGCGGTGAGTCCTGGGTTGGCAAGTGTTAGGAAGGGCAGACAAACAAGAGCCCGAAACAGGAACAACAACAGAGTCAATGACGGCCAAACTTCGGGCCACGGGTCGTTCTGGAACAGATAATGCCATCGGGGTCCATTGTCCATCCCAAACAAACAGAACCAGCTCTGTCTGGCGAAGAAATGAACGGGTGAATGAATGAACGGAGCCCTGGCGGCACTCCGGCGGGGCGCAGATGAAGAATGGGAACGAGTGACAGGGGACGGGGCGTCGCGGGGAGCTTGAGGTCGACACAATAGTGCACTCCCACCCTTAAAAAGCAGCGCTAACCACAACTATGCTAGCATTAGCACCACAGCGTCCCCGCCACCCCCCTCCCTCCCATCCAATATCAGTGACAGGCCCCTATTGTGTCGCCAAGCACACACAATAATTACCTCATTTTTTATAGACGTGTTTACAAAAGCCAAAAGGGACGAAAGCAGCGCTAACGAAACGACCTGCTCCGCGATAATTGACAGTTTGCCTATCGGAGCTATTTCCACGCCGCCGCCCGAGCCGGGGAGACAGACGCGCTCGCCCCGACCCGCCGATCCGCGGTGAAAACAGCACACTCTGAACCAGATGAAGACACTGAGAGGGAGATAAATAAATAAACAAACAAACAAAAACCCAATCGAGGCCGACTCATTAGCGGAGAGCATCATGGAAATGCAGCAGATAACCATCAGCTCGACACAGAGAAGCAAATCGATAGCCGGCGGTTCGGGCCATTACGCAACAGCTGGGCAGGGAGATGAAAGAGCTCGCTGGTGACTTTACAGGTCCTGCAAGCCGCTCTCCTCAGTGTGGATGCCTCTCGCCGCCTGAGGTCAAAGCGAGGAAGTGTTAATGGACCAGCGTCCGAAGCTCGAGGGCGTGTCCTCACACAGCACGGACTGGAGTTCACCAAGCCCATCCACTCCCAAGACCATCCACGGGGCGTCCTGATGTTCTCGCTAAAGTTCTCACACGCTTTCGAGGACCAGGACTTCTCCAGGACTCCTCCTGAAAGACCTCAAAGAGCTTTTTGAAGAGTTCTGAATCAGGAATGGAGATGTGAGTCTGCTGGAAGTGCTGGTGTGATCTATATGTTCAAAGCTCCAGGTTCAACACCTGTGCACTTTACCGCTCTCACTACTAATCCATTATTTATACATCCATTATTCATATTTCTGTGTGTTTACTGCTTAGATGATGTATTTTGCTGAACTCTGAACATGCTGTCTGACATGATCTCGTCACCTCACTGTGCACACTGCAGTTCTAGCTTCACTGTGCTGCTGTATTTACTCCTCTTTATCTGCACTTTACTTGTAAATGACACTGTTCTCCTGCACTTCTGGTTCGATGCTAAAGGTACGTCATTGGTTTTGCACACGGCACAATGGCGATAAAGCTGAACGTGATCTAAAAGGTCAGCCGTCGGTCAGATATTAAAATCAAATTCATGATCAGACATTAAAATCTATGCTTATTAGAAGTAGCAAGTGAATTTTTATGGCTCGCAGAAAGTCATGCTGAGATCTAAACCTCACCTACAAGTCCGCTAAAAGGAAAGACCAATGAAAGTCAGCCATCGGTCAGATTGGCAGTGAAGGAATCAAGTTCTTGATCAGATTATTCTATTTTCACACCTTTATTCAAAGCAGTAGGTTCACTTTTATGGCTCACGGTAAGTCATGCTGTGTCCTAAACCTCACCTACAGGCCTGCTCCACCATAATGAAGAGCTGGGTGTGGTTGAGAGACGGTTGAAAGGAGTTTTGGGGGTACAGTGATGTTGAAAAGTCATAAACAAACAGTTATCAACCACTTATCTGAGCAGCGAGTGAAAATACAGGTTAAGAACAGAATAAACGCAAGAAAACCAGATTAAATCAATATCAAGGTTTGTTTTGTGTGTAACAGTAGTTGATACTGTGTGAGCTGGTGAGGAGAACACAGGTCCGGTTCCAGGTTCCTCCTCGGTTCCTCCAGCCGTTGTTTGGATGGTGAAACTCCATCAGCAGCTCCTGGTTTAATTTAATGAAGGCTGAGCTGAAGCAGATATCTGAGGTATTTGATGAGAACTACAATGTAATACTGGGCTTCAAAGAGGAGACGTCTTATCAAACACATAGAAACGTATATAATCCCTCTTTACTGCATTAATATTATTTTTATCCATTTGAATATTTGCTTTTAAAAACATATTCTGCTCAGCCGAACAGGTTCTTAATATAATTTACTCTGCATTCATGGAAATGGTTTGGGTGAGTAATCTCAACTTTGGCCAAACTACTGCTTTAAAAGCTTTACTGATATTATTTCGGGGGTTGTTTCATTTCTATACACTTGCCCAAATCATGAATAATCGGCACTTCATGTTCCTACACGGCCTTACGGAGCACCGTGGCTCGATGGTGTGTTCTCTAAAGGAAGAGTAAAGATTCTCCCCCAGGCCTCGAATGACCGGACCAACAAATATCTGAACATTTCATTCTCAGTATGTGGTTTCTAGCAGAAACAGCACTACAGTAGACTTAACTAGCCAGCCTTGACAACAGGCATACAGTCAGAGAGGTGTGTGTGTGTGTGTGTGTGTGTGTGAGAACTCCCCAGAGTTCTCCTGTCTCAGAGCCACCGGCTCACTCACCACACGCCAGGTAGCAGGGAGATAACGAGCACATTCACATTCACTGCACAAATAAGTGGAAAACAGCATATGAGGCCCATCACAACAGTACACTGCCACCAACAGGCCTCCACAGGGCGGAGCCTCTCCAGAGAACGGACGCCCACAGTAGCCATGCGCTAGGGCATTAGCGACTTCAGATTTTTAGCAAAGTTCTCTGTAACTTCAGCCTTCGTCTTGCACGGCACTCAAAGGTCTCACATCTTTAATGATGAAATGATCTGTGATCTGCTGTTTTCTTTTATCAGTCTGAGGCTTTTCTGTAAAGCTGCTCCGCTCCTCTAGACTGCAGTCTCCCTGAAGGCTAGCGTTAGCCGTGCTAGCTAGCGGAGCCGTTTCAGACGCAGAGCGCCGGTTCTGTTACTGTACTTTAACACCGGCTTGCAGGTTCTGCAGCTCTCCGTGCTGTGTGTGTTCTAGAGTGAAGGAGCTCCACACGTGTGATGTGTGTCTGTCTTCTCTGCTGCGTCTCTCGTCTTGTCGTGGTTTATTTGTCTTTGTGCCTGTCAAGTCACAGGCAAGTTCAATAAAGTTTTCTGACTGTGATTCTGGCTAACCAACACACGATTTAGTGCAGTGGTGTGGATTGAGACACAGCCTGAGCAGGCAGGTTCAGGAGGGGTTCAGGATTAAACAGTAAGTAAATCAGTTATTCCTCAGTTTGAAGGAATTCTTTAGCGTGACATTCGGCCGCCCAAGAGGAAACAGGATTTTGCCGCCCCGGGCTTCAGTCCAGTCACGGTTCTGTTGTTGGGGCGGGTTTGATCTGGCACTGGGCTTTGATAGTACTTCAGCTCAGTCAAGATTGGGGGCATTAGCTCATATTCTGAAGAGCTTAGCAACCTTCCTAAAGTGTCTGACGCCAGACGGCTGCCTGTTTCGCCTATACAGAGGCCCCGCCCCCTAATTCCAAAACTCCACCCCCTACAACCCTGCACTGTCCTGCTACTGGACCATGACCCTTCACTTCACATGAAAATACACCATCCGCTCTATTAACAGCTCCTCAATTTGTCAGAATGTCATTTTTATATAACTTTAAAGTTGCCTGAAATTTAAAGCAAGATAATACAATAACAAGATGCTAATATTGCAGTGTTTTTTAATAATTTGACTGGAAAAAGTCACCAGTCAACTTGCTACAGCTCTTCACATTTACAGGCCACCCTTGAATTGTTGAATTCCCCTGAATAACCTCAAATGATCCTAATGAAATCACCCAGGCCTTCTGACCGTATGGGCTTGGCTCACTCGTCCACCAAGGGATCATTATGGCGTTCATCTGCAGTATTAGCTGGTCAGGAACTGGCAGCCCTGCCAACGGAGGATTTGCCTGATATGAGCAGAGCAAAGCAGAACGAGTCGAAAGCCTCCAAAATCTAGCCAGTTATATTCTAAAATTCCAGCAAAGTTTCACAGCAAACCTGAACAAACCTGAACCTACAGCCTACAGAACGGAGAATATGTTTCAAACATTTATCCCCCAAATATATATATATTAGTGCTACCGCCGTCAAGATTACAAACGGTGTTAACGGCGTTAAAAAAACTGATCTATGCCCACCTCTAATATATACGTATATATATATATATATATATATGAGGCCCAAACATACACAACCTGCACGAGGGGGTGTGGCCTAACATAAACGAGGACAAGTGGGCGTGGCCCAAACAAACAGCACAAGGACGAGGGGGCATGGCCCAAACATAAACAACCAGCACGAGGACCAGGGGGCGTGGCACATGAGGCCCAAACATAGGCGGGAGGTTTGAAAGTAGCCAATCTGAGAACGTTATTTATTTTTCCTTGCTGCTAATTGGCTGTTGCCCTGTGAGGCTGCAGTCCAGAATTTCCCCCGTGGAGCGTCTCGAGTGTTTCTCCTGTTTTTCATTTTGTTCTTAAAGCCCTGTATTTTTATTACTGTAACTTAAATTAGTTTATTATTGTATTTACCTGCTTATACCAAAGAAAAGGCGCTGCATGAATTCCAGTCCAGTCTATACAGGAGTAACATCACTATTTACATTCTAGCACTGCAGTTCAGTGTAAACTGTACAGTACAGATACGGGTTTACCATTTTCTTTAAGGGTGATGTATTAAACAGAGTTTACAATGAGCAGATTTAGGGATAAAACTATAAAAATGGGCCTTTTTTAACCGCATCACAACAAGGCGCTGCTTTCATTCTGCATTTCTCTGGGCTTTTCACGGCCGCAGAGGCCGGTGTCCGCTGACAGCAAGTGGGTGAAACATGGGGCGCTTTTTGATTAAAAAACAAGAATCAATTCTGTTGTAGCAGAACTGGTGAACACAATGAGAGCCCTCCGTCTCCCGCATCCGAAACCATACTGCAAAATATACGCCCATCTATTCAGGGCCTGTAGATTTGATAGCAACTGGCCAGGCTTGCACACTGCATTTCAATGCATTGATTTAATTAAAGTGTTTGTGATTACTGGCTGACTGGCTTCGCCTAAAAAAAAAAAAGCACTTTAGCCCCTTGATTTTCTGGCGCTGTTATCAGATCACACTCGAGCGGCAGCAATCTCTGAATTAGAGCTGCACAATATATCATCTGCTTATCATGTTAATATCAAAACTGATATTGCAGAAGGCCGCAATATGCTCTAACCAATCACTGTGTTTCTGATAGGGTGACCAATCACATTCTGACCAGTTTAAACAAACGTCACTGTGCCTTTAAGACAGATACGCGTTAATGATTTATTTCTGACTGGCTGCCTTGTATTGCAGCTTCCGCATGAATGGGTGGGGCTAATCTGCTAAATAAGGAGATATATGTGTGACATCACAAAACCTGATATTTGAAAATGGGCCGTTTTGCCGTTTTTCCGTTTATGTTTATGGACTGTATGGACAAGGAAGTGAATGTTAATTCTGAAACAATATTTACATAGACAAAAATATTGGGACACACCTGGTTATCAAAGTTTGGGTCCCTTATTTCCAGTGAAGGTTAATCTTAATGCTTCAGAAGACCAAGACATTTTTGACAAGCTCTGTGGACTGTTTTCTATTCCAGCAGGACTGTGTCCCAGAGCACAAAGCAGCTCCATAAAGACATGCTGGAGGAGTTCAGTGTGGAAGAACTTGACTGTCCAGCATAAAGCCCTGACCTCAAGCCCATCCAGACCTTCTGGAATTAACTGGAACGGAGATTTTGATCCAGACCTTCTCGTCCAACATCACTGTCTGACCTCATAAATGCTTTACAGAATGAATGAAGACAAATTCCTACAGAAACTCCAGAATCTTGTGGAAAGTCTCCCAAGAAGAGTGGAAGCTGTTATAGCTGTAAAGGGGGATCAATTCTATATTAAAGTCTGTGTATTTAAATGCAATGTCATTAAACCCCCTCTTGGTGGAATGGTCCTGTGTCCCAATACTTTTGTCCATATAATGTATTTCCTCTTTGATTACACAAGGCATATGTAATGTGTAGAAAGGCATCACAACACTAATTGTTTGTCCACATCATGCTGCTCCACTCTGAATGAGCTTAATGAGGCAGGCGCTTAGACGGAACGCGTGACTCTTACAGCTCCTGAACATGAGAAACATGTGTAGAAACACCTGGATCCCAAATGACGGCGCCCCCTCAATCCCATCTGTCACTCAGCAGCAGATCCGACGGCCGAAAAGTTTCAATCGACAGCAACATGCAAATGTCAGAAGAAAAAAAGAAAAACGTGTAAGGACTTGCCACTTCTTTTTTTTTTTTGCATGTTCCACACACCCGCACAAAAAACACAGTTGGCTATGAATGTGTAATTTCTTTTCCGCCCCTGTTTTTAACTCCCGCGAGCAATTTTCTGTGCCGTCGCTCGTGTCGGGCGGGAGCTTTTGGGAAATTTCCGCTAGGCGTTTATTCACACGAATTATCCTCTCAATCAATCGCGGCAGGCTGCAAATGGAGGATTTTATCACCTCCCAGGAAAACCTGTCACTCTCAGAGGCTCGTTCCAATACCTTTTGATTTTAGCAACTGAAAAAATTTTTAAATAGCATGAAATTAAAAAAAAAAAAACAACCAAAAAAAACCCCACAATCAAGGAATTTCCAGATTTGACACAAGAGGTTGTTCTCAAGCCAGCTACTATTCCGTCAAATGGCTTTTGTGGGTTAACATTTCAGGAGCAGCAGAGGAGCCGAGGAGCATCTTCTGTCTGAAGAAAAGGCCCTGATATTCAGTGACAGCAATGTTGTGGGTGAGACACAAAAGGCAACAGCCAGTCGAACAAAGCGTGAGATCAAAAAGACGGAGATCCACCACCTGTCCTCCGCTGTCAGGTTGCCTAGAGAGGACAGATAAAGCCCGGAAACCCACCCACAACCCAGTCACAACAAAGCCTGCTCTTCTTTAAAGCCGAGAGAGAGGAGCGCAGGAGCTCCCTAATAGCAGCCGTCGTTACTCTTTCAGAAACGCCAGCCTCTGCCTCAGCAATGGGGCTTAGCGCCACGCTCGGCGTTTCCCCACTGCTACCAAAACAATACTTTTCCTTCTTTTTCTTCTGAGCAGAGCTCTCTTCATTTTCTTCAAAACAAGCGCACAGCCACGTCTACCTGCCCAGCCTCTGAACGCCTGACTATAAACAAGAATTACACCTAGTACACTTATGAAAATGAATAAAAACAATGAATAAAAAGTGCTACTGAGAGAAGCAGTTCAGTTAAACAGGGTAAACAGCTACTGTTTAGCATAACGCTAGTTAAGCTAGTGCTATATTAGCAACAATCGGTTTATGCTAGCTTTCTCTGAGACAAAAATACACCTCTAGTATTGTCCTGTGGTGAAAAAAACTAATTCTTTTAAAGCTGGAGAGTAAATGTAATGCTTTTGTGACATTACATAAACTGACTTGAAGATATTTTTACAGCTTAGCTCTCATGTTTGGACGCTATAGGCTACGTAGTGAATGTCTGTTTCGAAACTTTCAAGACATTTTCATTTCACAAAAGTGAGAATGTTATTTAGCCCCAATTCCCGTATCAGTGTGCCACTTCTAATCTTCAAGAACAGTAGCTTGCAAAGATGGAAGAAAAGTATTTTGATATTATATCTTTGCCATATCGCCCACCACCACAACATTGAAATAATTGTGTGTTTACGACATTTTAAGCAATTCCTCACATCCCTCACTGGTGATGGTTCATGTTTTAGACAATCAGGAAAGCCAGCAGCTTGGAAGTGCAGATGTGATTCAGTCGGTGCCAGCACTAGTCAGAAACAGGCTCTCTCAGACACAACAGCATAGGTAACAATTTCCCAAAAGGACTGAACTGGAGAGGATTGTTTTCCCCATCCGGTAACAGCAGAAATCGTGTTTCTGAATCTCATTGTTTTGTGGCTCCAGCGCCCAGGCTGATGAAGGGGCTTGTGGGAGCAGTGATGGATCTGCACTTATCCTCCTATTCCAAGTCCTCCAACAGAGAAGAGTTTTTTTCTTTTTTTTATGACGCCTCTCAGTCCCAGACTGCCCCCACCAACTCAGCAGAGGGCATCGGGACGGAAAAGTGGAAGAAATCGCAAAACTACAGGTCCAGGACGCACGATATATCGTCTGATCACCGTGATCATGATACTGAATATGCAAATGTGCCTTCTAGCCAATCACCGTGTTTATTTACTGCATGCTATCGCAGCTGCAGACCAGTATCTCTGTAATCCAATGTTAATTACAACATAAACAATAACAATAATACTAATGGTTGAATATAATACATAACAAAATAATCACAATGCAAGTATTTTGTGTTTTACTCATTTAACCCTGTGCAGCTCTGCTGAGAGCAATACGATTAATAAAAACGGACGACCATGCAGAAGTGACAAACAACACGGAGAGGGGGGACAGAGAGAGAGAGAGAGAGAGAGAGAGAGAGAGAGACAGAGTCAGAGAAAGAGACAGAGAGAGAGAGAGAGAAAGGGGAGAGGGTGAACGAGAGAGAGTGAGAGCAAGAGAGGAAGATAATGAATGAGAAAGAGAGAGGGGGGGAAAGGGTGAGAGGGAAAGAGCAAACGAGAGAGTTGGAGACAGAGAGAGAGAGAGAGAAAGAGAGAGAGACCAAGACAGAGACAGAGAGAGGGCGAGACAGAGAGAGAGAGAGAGAGAGGGCGAGACAGAGAGAGGGCGAGACAGAGAGAGAGAGAGGGCGAGACAGAGAGAGAGACAGAGAGAGAGAGAGACAGAGAGAGAGAGAGAGAGAGAGAGAGAGACAGAGAAAGAGAGAGAGAGAGAGACAGAGACAGAGAGAGAGAGAGAGAGAGAGAGACAGAGACAGAGAGAGGTGGAGGA
>JBBPDC010064328.1:0-10900 GCA_037974485.1 Hemigrammopetersius urotaenia
AGTTCTGGTCTGACGTCTGGTCCATGTCCCAAGGTAGCTCTCGTCCGAGGGGGACTAGCCCCCACGGACGTGACAGATGGACAGATCCTTATAGAAAAATAACACGCAAAGAGGTGGAGGAGACCCGCGAGTGGAACGGCGCCCTAAATGCCTGGGCGGCGGAGTACGCAGCCACGGATCTGTCGGAGAAGGACAGTCGGAGTGGGGTCAGGGGGACCGGGCTCGCGGACGAGCCGATGGGGCGTCGGTGGTCGATCCGGGAGCTGCTTAACGGTGGGGCGTCGGAGGACGAGGAGGAGTATCAGAGCTCTCTGTGGGTCGGGTGGATTGGGTGCCCGAGCATAGAGACGGGGCTGCTTTGTGGACTCCTGCATCTCCGACTCAGCCGTGGGTGAGAGTCCCGTGGCTCAGCGTAGGAGGAGACGTGGGGGTTCACATCAGGCACGCCGTCCACCCGGTCCGACACGCCACCTCCCCGGTTCGCCCCTGTCACGCCTCCCGAGGTTACACCACGGGCGGTCCTCCAAACCTCACTCCCTGCCTCCGAAGGCAGGGCCAAAACAACCATGACCAGCCAACAACACGGCGTGGTTGTCCAGCCTCCCCCTGCCGTCTCGGAGGATGGCGCTCCCCCTGCCGTCTCGGAGGACGGCGCTCCCCCTGCCATCTTGGATGACGGTGCTCCCCCTGCCGTCTCGGAGAATGACGCTCCCCCTGCTATCTCGGAGGATGACGCTCCCCCTGCGTTCCGTGCCTGCTCTGCGTCTCCGTCGACCGCCTCCCCAAACGGCACAGACTCCACCGCTCCGCCTTTAGCAGCAACCCACGCCAGCCCCAAGGCATAACCCCCCAGCAAGTAGGCTAAACCCCAGTAGCTCCATTAGCGTAGCGGCTAACACAGCAGAGGTGTCTGAGTATAGCAGGAGTCTGCAGGACCTCCTAGGCCCCCTAGGTGAAGGTCAGGGCCAGTTAGGAGAGCCACTTATTCCCCTGCCAGGGCCCGGTAAGTCACCTGCTAGCGCGGAAGCCCCTACAGGTGTCGTAAAACCAGGGCTAGCCTGGCTAGTTGGTTTTCTGGGGGTGTTAGCCGTAGCTGTAAGCCGAGCAGAGAGGCTAGGAGAGGCTGGCGAGGGGAGACCCTCACCTCCGAGGGAGGAGAAACCCCTTGTGGGGGGGTGTACAGGCCTTGGGGTGGGTGGATGGGGGACGGAGGGGGTCAGAGTAGCAGCTGGCGGGGCTAGGGAGGGGCCCGCTAGCAGCAGCGACCTGGGGCTGACGGGCTCAACCGAGCTGGAGGAGAGCCTGGGGGAAGCCCAGGAAGGAGCCGGCAGCCTTCCAGACACCACGGGGCGTGGTGCGCGCCCAGCTCTGGCCCAGGGATGGGCCAGCCTTCCAGACACCACGGGGGGGACTAGCCCCCACGGACGTGACAGTATCCTTTATGAATTGTTATCTATATAGAGACAGCATACAAGGGCCTATTGTAACCAGCATCACTAATTAACTGCTTTTTAAACTTATAATGAAAGTGAAGATATACCATATTAAGTAACCTTTTTATCAATCTTTTATCATTCAAATAATTATCACTAGCAACAGTGGAGATTTTACTTGAAGTTTCAATAAGTTTTGATTTAGAGGTTCTGAGTTATAGAAGCTCATCCGAACTTTAACTAGGGATAGGATGTGAGAGTTAAGCCTGTTGCTGGCAACTCTAGGTGCCTTGGGAGTTGCTCTTTTAGGGACTAGCCTAGGCTAGCTAAACTGACCATTTGCTAGCTGCCTAGAGTTCCCAAAAAGCACTGTGTTTCCGATTATTCAAAAATGAAAGAAATTTGGACCCTCCCTAGATCTGGCCACCTGACCAAACTTATTAATCAGGGAAAAAGAGAATTGTGTGAAAGAGGGGATCAAAACCCCAATGGACACTAAGGCAGAACTCCAGCGATCAAGGTCAACCATACCTAACGCCCTTCACCAATCAGGCCTTTATGGTAGAGTGGCCATTTCACCACTAAAAGACAGCATGCTTGAAGTTTGCTGAAAAGCACATTAACTGTTCACAAACTATAAGAAGCAAAATCCCCAGGTCTGATGAAACCAAAATAGAACATTTTGACCTAAACTCCATGCATCATGTCTTGAGAAAAACAGGCACAGCAACATCTCTGGAAATACCTAAAAATGCGCTGTCTACCGACACGGTCCATCCAGCCTGACTGGGCTTGAGAGGATCTCCAGGGAAGAATGGGTGAAAATCCACAAAAACAGGTGTGCCAAACTTACCCAAGAAGACTTGAGGCTGTAACAGCTTCCAAATGTGCTTCAACAAATGAAACACTGGATTAACAAGCTTTTAACAATAAAAAATATTTCTAAAATTTTGCCTTTTTGCTTTTTTGTTTTTGTCATTGTGGGGTACACTGTGTGTATCTTTGAGGAAAAACTATAATCAAATCTCTTTTAGAAAAAGTTTGTAACATAAAATGTAGAAAAAATGAGGAGGTGTGAATACTTTCTGGTGGCACTGTATAAGCACTTCCTCTTAATTATAATTATATACACGTACCCTCGCTTTTGAAAATCTCCCAGATATATCAACTCCAGTTGGCACTTCATCTCGCCCAGCACTTAGTTAACCTAACTGAGTGCTGGAGTGTTTTGAATGCTCTTCAATCTACATTATTGTCACATCCATGCCATCTTCACTGTGCCTCCAGCGTGCCCAGGATTTGGAGCTGTCCTGTCCTTTCCACGTAGAGGTTTGTTGTGGTTTAGTGCATTGCTAGGTGGCACACCTGTGTTAGGTTAGCCCTCATGGTCACCCAGTTTGACTTAGGCAGGCTTCCCCTAGTGTCTCCCGGTGTCTCCACTCATCACTTAACAAGGTGATTATTGTCCAGTATCTCTGATTGGTTGTTGTGTTCCCGCTCGCTTGTCTGTTTAGGTTTACAAAGCCAGCTGTTCCAGCAGCACAGTGTGTTGTCACCATCATACTTTACTGGCTTCATGTTTGCTTTCTCTTGTATATGCCTCTTGGTTTCTCTTGGCTGTTTTAGGAGAACCTCTGACTTTGTAACAGAAAGAAGTTGTCCTCTTTGATATTTATCAGGAGAACTTTGATTTGTGTCTATCTGTCTGTCATGTTTCTCACTAGTAACCAGAGCGACCAAAGTGCCCTATGACTGGGCTTACACCTCGTAGCTCCTGGTGTATCCTCAGGCTCCTGGATTGGAGTATAACCTGCACCAGGACCAAGGCCTTCCAGAATCTGGTGGCAAACTGAGACACTCTGTCCGAGACAATGTCCTTGGGTCTGCCCCTGGTGGATAAGATCTTCCAGTTGCCAATGGAGTGGTGAAATGAAGATGTTATATGGCATGACAGGCACAGGGTCCACCCAGGGTCTTCAGCCTCATACTGGCAAGAGGAAGCATAAGCCTTGGTGTTCTATGTCCCCATGCAGTAAGTTGGAAGTTGTACTGTTCAAACATCAGCACCCACCAAGCCTGTCGAGGGTTGAGCTTTTTGGCCTGCTGGACTGTGATGAGATTTTGGTGATCCATCCAGACCGTAAATGGGTGACTGCCACATTGGAGCCGCTGATGCCATTCCTCCAGTGCCCACTTGATGGCCAGTAACTCGTGTTCCCCTACACCATAGCGATGCTGAGTGGGGTTGAATTTCCTGGAGAAGAAACGGCAGTGATGCTGTTTATGGTCTGGACCTCCCTGAGAGAGGACAGTTCCTATGCCCATATCAGAGGCGTCCACCTCTACAACAAATGGTTTGGTGGGATCTGGATGAAGTCATATGGGAGCCATGGTGAAAAGTTGACACAGGTGGTGGAAAGCTTGGATGGTTTCTGAGGTGAAGGTGAAGTGAGTCTTCACACACAGCATCCAGCCATTCACACACAGCATCCAGCTTCTGGGTGTGTTCTTATAGGCGGGCACAGGGTGGTCCCGTGCCTGGTTGGAGGTCTATGGCGAGATCGTAGGGGCAATGAGGAGGCAGCCCTGAAGACCTCCTTCCAGTCATGACATGAGACAGAAAAGGCCTCTGGGTCGACGTTGGGGGCCTCAGGCTCCCCAGAGCATGTCACAGTTGCCGCCTAACAGGTTGGACACCATTGGAGAATCTTGTGTTGGGTCCAGCAGATGAGGGAATCATATTGAAGAAGCCAGTGATGTCCTAGGATGGGAGGAGAGGTGAGGGTGGTGACAAGGAACTGGATCTTCTCTTGGTGCTGGTCAGGTGAGTGCTAGGGCTAGAGGCTAGTGTCCAATGATGTTCAACAGCTGGGATAATGACTCCAGTCTCACAACCAACTGAGCAGCATAAGCTTGTTCGATAAACTTACCTGCCACTCCCAAATAAACAAAGGCAGTGGTCATGACCTGTTTGTAGCTTAATTGAATGTGAGTCTGTACATTTAGTCTGTACATTTAATCTACTATTTACATATAACAGCCTCGTGAATACTGAACTTATGAACGTATCTCTTGCTCATGCTCATTTTGATCTCAAGGTTCTGGCTTAGTCAGGCTTTCTGTAGTTCAGTTTTCCCATTAGATGAAGGGAGTGGTGCTGGGACATGGTAGGCACAGAGGATTCTAGTAAACCGGGATGCTGGTGCTGTTGTCCTACCACTCCTGATGTTCCCTCTGGTTTGTTGATGGTGTAGTGGAGGTGTCGATGTCTCAGGGTGCTCTCATGTCTATTCTAGCCCTCGCCTGCTATAGCGAGGTATGCCGGAGTCACAACTTGCACTCTTTACAATTATAAATTATACGCTCTAAACCTAGAACGAACTGTGTTTTCTGTTTTCTCAGAGAGGAACTGTTGCCAATTTGTCTAGCCCAGCTGATCACTATCTGGGCTCCACATCACCACTTCATCCAGGACCTGCAATCGCTGAGATCTCTTGCCCAAGCGTCCTTGACTGATTCAACTGCTTTTGACTCCCCATGTGCTCCACCCCATCCAAGAACAACTGCTGATCAAAAGCTCCAACAGAGATTGCTTTTTGTTGCTTGTTTCTTGTTGCTGTAGACTACAGACTCTTAAATACCTCCTCACTCAGACTTAAAAACTGCCTCTGCTGACTCTTAATGTACTCTGTTAGCCATAGAGGGCAAATCTGTTCAACAGTAATTAAGTCTGAACACATATCTCCATGGAGATGCTATTTCTCTCTCCGGGTTGACCACAGGTTAATGGGTCCCCGTTTGAGTCCTTGTTCTTCGTGAGATTTCTTCCTGCTTCTTGCCTCTGTTGCCCTTGGCTTGCTCACTGGTGCTTTGGACCTTGATTGTGTAAAGCTGCTTTGTGACAGCATTTGTTGTAAAAAGCTCTAGATTAATAAAATTCAATGTAACTAAATTGAAAACTCTATCTTGGAATATTTGTGTTATTATACAGAAAGAACACATGCCTCTCTTCTAAGTAATGTGGCTTATGTCTCTGACAAAAATCGTATTTATGTAAGGCCTGGTATGGGATGTGAAGTGGAGTCCCAATCAGGATCTACTGAACAACCCACTCCAGATCACAACTCCAGGATTTCACACAAACCAAAGAGGCTGAGATCAGGATCACCTGAGTACTAGGCACAGGAAGTATATATAGACCTTTCTGTCTTTGCAAACTGTGCAAAGAATACTAAGCCTTGCCTAGATACCAAGCCTTCTTTCTAGTGACCTGTTTCTGTTTCTTCGATTTCCCTTTTGATCGACTCACTTTGTTTGCTTTTTGGATTTCTGGTTTTTGACTTTTTGCTCTGACGGACTTTGTTTGTGAAATAAAACGTAGATTTTTGCAGATTCTTTCCAGTATTCATTACAATTTATTAATGGAAAGGAAGCATTGTGTTAAATGCGGTGCCAGATATTCTAAAAAGACTTGTCTAAAACTGCCAGGTAGACACCTTCATGTAAACACGTTCCATTTTCTTCAGTAATCCTCATTGATTAGCTTTATTATTATTTATATTTTAACCTGATCACTCTGGGATCTTCTAATCTTATGTAAATGTTTCATGGAGGTGATACCATGCGTAGCAAACATGATTTTAGGAATACACAAAGAGCATGGATTTCTTTTTGGCTGACTGATTATTTGCAAGATAACTTCCTGAACAACAACAGCTTCTCAGTGCTGCTTCACAAATCTGAATCTTTTAGCATACAAAAATAAATAAATGCATTGTGCTATATATAAAAAACTAGTCCCACGAGTCCTATTGGTGAAAAAGAGAAACAAATAGCAAAGGAAAATGAGAGCATGATAGAAATAACACATGCAGAATGTGATATGAATGTGAAGTGATGAAAACTTCCTCACTTCTCTGGGTATCACTCCTGTCTCCATGCTGTGGTCCATGTGGGCGTGAGAGTCTCCTGCCATCCTCAGCCTAAATTGCAAACCTGGATGAAGGCCAGAGACCTTTGATTAATTAAAATAGAACAGAACAGAACAGAACAGAATAGAATAGAACAGAATAGAATAGAATAGAATAGTAAAAACAACAAATGAGATCCTTGTTTGCATACAGGTTATTGTGAGTATATTGTCTCTGTCAGGACAATACCTGAATGTAAAATATTGTTAATATTCATTTAAGTTAATTTAGAAAGATATTCATTTTGTTTTTTCATGTTTATTAGTTTATTGATCAAGAAAGTTTCACAGGACACAAAGGGCAGCTTGCATTTGCATGTTATGCAAAATACTTTGACAAAAATAGAAATACATAAGAAACATGCATTATGAATAAATCTCACTCAGACTTTACATACTGATCTAGTATTTATATGCAAAACGGTTCAGTGAAATTAATTCAAGCAATGATTGGCTGACATATAAACTGACAAAATAGATCATGTGTGTGCTTTTGAATCATTTAGATCAGAGGTTCCCAACCACCGGGCCGGGGAGTGGTATTGGTTCATAAGTCATTTGGTAGTGGGCCGCACAGAAAGACAGAATAAAAATTTTTTAAATCGTTTATTTGGAAAAAAATGCTTCAGTAACGTGATATGGTGCATCAAAAAATTAGCTCACAAGCTACCACAAATAGTTGTACCTGTACCAGTAAAAATATTGTTTTACATGAAACTGGTCCGTGGCACAAAAAAGGTTGGGGTCGCTGATTTAGATGACCATGAGAACACGCAAATACAGAATAGTAGGTATAACAAACATTTATTTGTGTTATTAATTCAAGACCCAGGGGACAAAATTGTTTCTTTATTGAACGCATTTAAACAGGCTAATCTGTTCCAGGAATCAAGCAGTCTCAGCTGTGCCTGACACGCGCGTGCTCTATTTGCTCCCCAAAGACCCTTTGCATCAGGGCCATCACGCTACAAAACCTAGTTGCTGCCTGCTGTTTTGTGTGTCCTTCTGCATACTGAAGGCAGCTGTCTAGACTGACTGTTTCACCTGTCAAATTCATTCAGTTAAACTTTATTAAACCACAGTTAGTTCTGACTTTGCAATCAGATTGGCTGAGAGGTGTTTCTTTAAGTATCAATACGCTTTACCTGCTTGTAACCTAGTGTTCTACTTTCTAGCAGAAGCCTGTCAAAACAAGCTATGATGAATAACCATGCCAGTGTGTGACAATGACAAAACATGAAGATGTTCCGTTTTCATTCTTGATGGTCTTTTTGATATGTTGTCACAGCCTTGCCACCGCCACCCCACTTCCAGTTGTCCCTGTCACCGGATTACTGAGTCGGGAGTTATGAGTGTCAGTTATGTGTTTTGTTTAATCTGTCTTTTCATTGGTTAGCTTCTTTATATTCTTCATACCTTTATCTATTTTTTAAGTAATTTAGTTACGGCTCTCATCTGTGTCTTATTTCTACCTTTTCTATTTAAAGCCAGCCTACCTGAAAGTGTTAACGTGTGTTTGTTTTCTGCAGCATGCACACTGACTCATCACTACGACCAAGCCAGACTGATCACAATTCAACCGATCACAATGGTTCAACCAATCAAGATTCAGTTCAAGATTCAAGATTTTTTTTTTTTTGCCATTTGGGCATATGACTAACAGTCCATGAACATTGGAATTCTTGTACAGAGCTCTGTACAGTGTGCATGGACTGTTGGTGTTATGCACAAATGGCAAAGAAATATCTTGAATTGAATGTTGATTGGTTGAACCATTGTGATCGGTTGAATGGTTCAACCAATCTGTCACAGCTCGGCCAGTGGCCGGTAAGGGCCACTGTTTTGTTTTGGGTACTTTGATTTTGGTGTTTTGTGCATGTTTTGTTTCTTGTTTCACGTTTTCAGCTGTCCTGTGTTTAGTTATAGTGATTATGTTCAGTGATTGGTTTTCTGTCTGTGTCTGTGTGTATTTAAGTTCAGTTCATGCGGCCCGTGGGCATCGGTCCATCATCCTGCACATCTCAGTTCTGTTTTGTAACTGCATTGGCCATCGAGCTAGGTTTGTGTTGTTTTATGTTTGTAAATAAAGTAAACACAGAAATGGATGCCTGCCTGCCTGCCTGTCATACTTGGGATAAATCACGGAAGCGGGTTAACCCCCGCAGCCGTGACACAATCAAGATACAGTTCAATACAAAGTTTTATACAAGTGTGCTACTATGGATATGAATTAACATTTTGACATTGGAGCGGTTCCAAAATTCAGCACAAGCTCTGAAGAGAACTGAGTCATATGCACAAATAAAAATCTTGAATCTTGAACTGAATCTTGACTGGTTGAACCATTGTGATCAGCTGAAAATTGTTCAAAAGTACTCAAACACATTGGAAGAGAGAAAGATAGAATGGTCAAGAGAACTCTAACCCTTTCATGCATGAATTATTAAATCACTGAGGTGGATTTTTTTCCCCCATGTTTTTTTTCCCCACAAACAAGACTTAAGACATGTGAAATAGATTTTTTTTTAAATTATTTATTTTGACAAAGATACACAACTGTCCACTGTAGTGGACACCACGCATGAACAGGTTAAAAATGCAATTTACAGGTAAATGTTCTTCTTTATAGAAACCATTGCTTTAACAGGTCAAAAACAGAAAATATTTGGTAAATGATCATATAGAAAAGATTTCATTTTAAAATCAGCTCAGATAAAAGTATTGTATAAAAGTATAAAAGTATGGTGTGGTTACTAGTAACTATTTCAATCATATTGCAATATAGCAAAAGTAAAAGATTAAAATGTTATGAGTGTAATGTCTTTATAATGGTTAAACTTCATCAGTCAATTGCAAGAAACATACAATTTGTCACATTTTTACTAAATACATGAACAACATGTTAAAATGCCAACATTTGATTACAATGAAGTAAGAACAGGGAAAAAATTGGTAAAATTTTTTTCTAAAGAGATTCTGCAAGATCGACAAATGTCTGAAAATTTTCATTTGATGAGTCGCAAGATGGTTTGATTTGGAGCTCAGCGAGTGTGGAAATGCCTGAAACATCCTGGGCACAATGCCACTGCGCAGGCCTGGCAGATGTACTTGGTCCTCTTCTGGCAGATCTCATCTCTGCAACGACTGGCATTTTTCATCATGTCCATCAACAGCGGCCAGTGATGTCCGGGACCGTAACGGATCTCCCCTGGTGTATTCACAGTCACTTTTTTGGGGACAGGTGGTGAGGCATAGCTTGGCGTACCTCGGGCGTGCTTGTGTGACCCAACACTAACCAGTGTTGAGGCAACTGATGCTTTAAATTTGAGAAGATCCTTGTCCCTGCCATGCTTCTGACGGTAAAGCATCCATGCATTCACACAGGTGACATCCAAAAAGTGGAAAAAAATCCGCAAGTACCACCTCAGGTTTTTACGCCGACTCGCATATGTAGCCACACATTGATCCAAAAGATCTACACCTCCTATGCTGACATTGTAAACCTTGATGGCATGTGGACGCAGAATTTGGATGACTTTTTTCTCCTTCTTGGTCCACCTTTTGGCTACATCTTGTGGATACTTTCCTGCATATGTGGAGGCAACATGGATGATCCGCCTATCCCGCCACCGGGTCACAGTGATATTCCCTTCACTGGTCACCACTGAAGAGGCCCCTCTCCCTTCCTCAGTCAGTGTTTCTTTATCCTTCAGTTTAGCTTTAGCTCCCATGAGCCTGTTGGCTCTGCAGGTTCCTGTGGCCTCAATGCCTTGACTTTTTAGTTTCTCCAAAAGGGGGATGGAGCAGAAGAAATGATCAAAGAACACTTTGTGGTTCTTCCCTTTCCTGCCATGACAAGTTCCCCCACTCAACCCCTGCCTCCAGTAGTTCCCTGGTATAGCTCAAACTGGTACATGTAACCAGTAGATGCCCCGGCTCAAACCCACACTTTGAAGCCCCAGGGCTTGGGTTTCGTGGTAATGTATTGTTTGGTGGTGCGCTTTCCCTTAAAGGGGATGATCTGTTCATCTATCGACTGAAACTCCTCCGGCTCCATGGCAGTCAAGAAGGTTGTGTGAAGGACATCCAGTACAGGGCGAATTTTGAAAGATCGGTCATCCCCAGCTTCATCATTCAGGCCTACGAAGTGCAGGTGCCGCATGATATCCTCAAAACGGTTCACAGTCATTGCACTAGCGATGCCATTTTGCTGCAACCCTAGGTTAGAGGACCAGTACATGCGAAGTCTTGGATACTTGATGTACGACATCATCAGATTTATTCCCAGGAAGACTTTCAGTTCTGGTTTTGTCCAACCAAAGTTTATCTTGCCTTTATACAATGCATACACATTTGATCGATGAACAATCTGTCATGGTTTGGCCAGTGGCCGGTTAGAGCCACTGCTTTTTTGTTAATGATTCAAGTCTGTTTTTGCTCTGTTTTCGGTTCTGTATTCTGGGGGGCTTTTATTTTGATATGTTTTCTGGGTTTTGCT
>JBBPDC010064378.1:0-10898 GCA_037974485.1 Hemigrammopetersius urotaenia
GTGTGTGTGTGTGTGTGTGTGTGTGTGTGTGTGTGTGTGTGTGTGTGTGTGTGTGTGTGTGTGTGCGTGTGTGTATATGTGGACGTTAGTTGGTCATGTGTACATGAAAGCTTGTATATATGTGTAGTTTCAGAGGAGTGTATGAGTGTATGCGAGTGTGTGCTTGGCAGGACCATAATGGCCTTTGTAATTAGACTCACTGTCCCAGTCACGCTCCTAATTGTCTTTCTTACAGTGTGAAATAAAACTGTGCTGTAATTAACCTCAGGGCACACACAGAGCCTCCAGAAGCACGTCATTCAGTGCTTCCTCCGGCACCCCTTTAGGGTCGTAAACGTCCACTTCCATACCACACCATGGGCACCGCCTGTTCCACAGTGAGACGCACAAAGACTTTCAGGCTCCTGGGCAATAAGAATTAGAACATATCAGTAAAGACAAGGACCTACTGAGAGCAGGGCTTCTCCTGAGGCTGCGAAGCTAAATGTTAGAATTTGCAAATGAACTTTAACATCAGCTCACTCTTGTAATAAAACCTCATCTCCTCTAAATAGAAACTTTATATAAAACTTTATTTTGAAAGTATTCTTCACTATAATGTACATTGAAGATGGAGGGGCAGAGGGAAAGAGGAGAGCAGGGATGAAAAAGGAGGGAGAAGAAACATGAAGAGGAAAAATGAGTGCTGACTTGATTTGGTTTGCGGTGTTGATTATGGATTTATTCACGTGGAGAGGAAAATGAGTGCAGTCTAATTAAGGAGGACACACACACACACACACACACATCTCTTTCTCTCTCTCTCTCTCTCTCTCACACACACACACACACACACACACACACACACACATAGCAGTGCTGTAAGAAAATACCCATGTGTTTGTGGTGGGGGTACAACGTGACTGTTTCTTTCTGTGAATCTTTCTGTGTGTGTGTGTGTGTGTGTGTGTGTGTTTTCTGTTTGTTTACTATGATTAAGAGTAGGGTTTGGTTTAGATTTCCATGTAGATATTTGCAGACATAAAATAGATGTAAGGGCATTTTGCAAATGTGACAGTACATCATTGAGAAAAAATAATTTACTGTAAATTCTTGGGAGACACAGCATATATATAAAAATTAGTGCTGGGCCGTTAACGGCGTTAACGGCGCGAGATTCTTATCGCGCGATAAAAAAAATATCGCCGTTTTCTAACATGTTAAATTGTCACAGAACCATGTCATTTGACCACGGATGTGCAAATTTTTGCGCTTAACAATAAGTAGCTACATGCAACATTGTTAACATATTATTATACACAGTCTCACATTCTGGCACGTACAGAAACGTATATATCATCAAAACACTAATTTCCTTCAAATCCCAGATTGTGAAGCTCAGCCGTGCTCCTTAAAGTCCCACCCAAGCTGATGTTTCAGTGACTTAGTCAAATTACTGAGTGTTTGCGCTGAAGAGGCATGGTGCTGTAAAAACAACACTGTGAAAGTCCCTGGACGGGAACAGAGATGTTTACAGAGTCTGTCCAAGTTCCTCATAATAACCACAGCATGATTGTAGAACTTGTTTCTTTGTCACCTATTCCAAGCCAGTGAGGTTTAACTGGTTTGAATTGTCTTTTTGGCAAACAGAAAGAAATACGATAGTTCAGTCATCCTTTTTTCTTGCTGTCTGGATTTCCTGCTTCCGTCTTTCGAGTAGTTTTAGTCGTAAATAAACTTTTCATCTAATCAACCTCAACATAATTTTGTATTGTGACATTATGATAGTGTGAAGTAGTTTATTGGACTTGCAGTTATCCAGACAGAATTTAAATGACCATCAGAACGAATACAAATGATTACTGCATGGTTTTAGTTTATTCAATCCTGTTTTCATTATTTTTTCTTGATAGTTCATTTTTTATAAGATGGTACTATATTTTGATTTATAGAGGAATTTTGTTGGCCAATATTATCAACCAAGTTATCAGACTGATATCAATCAGGCTGTTTATTATAATAATAATAATAATAGAAACAACAATAATGATAGCCAAAACAACAACAACATCAATAATCATAACAACAACAACAAACAGCAACAGTATGTATTAATACATGTGAGCATATTAATCTGACTGTATGATTGTGATAGTATATCCCTCCTTCCCTTTTCCATGCAGTACTCCATCTGTAAGGAGCCTCTGATCGAGCTGGCCAACCCAGGGGCCAGCAGCTCTCTGTTCTACTTGACCAGCGATGATGAGTTCATCATCAAAACTGTCCAGCACAAGGAGGCCGAGTTCCTGCAGAAGCTGCTGCCAGGCTACTACATGGTAAGATCCTTTTAGCAATATGCTGGATCCCTCACTCCACTGAGCACCCTCTCTTGCTCTCCTCTCCTAATAAGGCCTCAGTGGACAGAGAACTAGCCTCCAGCTGCACAAGACCAGTGCTTATGTAGCCTAGCATTTTCATCAAAGCCTGGGCTTCTTTACCGAAATATCCTACTAGTATTTCTTTAAAGGGTGGTTTAATCTGAGTCTGTAGAAATGTGCTGTGTGCAGTGTTTGCTCTGTATATCTCCACAGAGTGCATGTTTTTGTTGATTTTTCACTCGCAGCAGTGGAAGGGCTTAACCCTTTAAAGTTGTATATGGAGGGTGTGTAGGTCTCTCCCCCCTGGGCAGACCATGTACAAAGATTACTGTGTAGTTGAGAGGCCTGTGGGTAAATAACAGAATGCTCCAGTGTGTTGTAAAACCTCAAGGTATGTTACATAAGCTTTGTATACTGCGTCACAGTAAACTGTATAAATACATGAAATTAAGAACAGTCCAGTCTCAGCTGCCAACTATGGAATAACAAGCTCATGCACAAATATACCTAACAACCAAGCACAGTATGTATACTGCATTCACAAAAGATGCATTGAATTAACTCCGTTTAAATATGTACATAACTACCATGTGACTAACATTTTATGTAGACAATATAACATTATCACAATTATTGCCAAAGGCAAGTGAACTAAAAGGCAACCTTGTATTGAATAATTTATACAAGTAAATGTTTGTATTTGAATGTGATGCCAATGTTAATGTGTATTATAAAATTGCGTGAATCTCTTTTTGTAGAACCTCAACCAGAACCCCAGGACCCTCCTGCCTAAGTTCTATGGCCTGTACTGCGTCCAGTCGGGGGGAATCAACATCCGAGTAGTGGTCATGAACAACGTCCTGCCCCGCTCTTTAAAAATGCACTACAAATATGACCTGAAGGGCTCTACGTATAAAAGACGGGCCTCTCGGAAAGAACGAGAGAAGCCCTGTCCTACGTACAAGGACCTGGACTTTCAGGATATGCACGAAGGCCTGTACTTTGACACAGAGACCTACAATGCCTTGATGAAAACGCTACAGCGAGACTGCAGGGTGAGTATACAGTCTCATGCTGTTTCCACAGCAGGACCCAGCTTTGATTTCCAGGTGATACAATATCTTCTGGTTTAATAGAAGCATGAGCCCTACCTTAATGGAGTGAGCCCTGCTTCTTGAGGAACATGAGTCATTTTTTTCTTACAAACCAAAGCCTAATGCAGCCTGAGTGAAAAACAAGGCAGAGATTCATACAAGGATTTGTGTATTTATAAACCCCTAACATTTTTGGCTTCGATCTTAAAATATTTAATAACCAGTAACTTTTATGAATTACTCAGTAACAACTATGACTGTGCTATAGAAGGTGTCTAATGCACATTCTAACCATTGATATCATAAATATGTTGCGGTTGCTTTATGTTGTGCACTATGAAAAAACACAAATGATTCATCAATTGTGCCCAAGTTAAAACTTGCATTATTTAATTCATTTTTAGTAAAGCATTTCCTTTTGATGGGTTACTTGAATGGCTTAATTCATCCAAACAGTCAAATAAAAAACACTGATTGGTTTCAAGGCTCATTTGCATATTTCAGGCTATTCATGACCCAGGCACCGCACTACAGCACTTTTACCAGTTGTTAAAACTTCAGAGAGAGAAGTAAACACAAAACATCATCATGGTTGAAATAAAAAATATGTAAAATTCATTCAAATGGATCTCCGGGATTGGAAAAACATGTTAAACAAAAAACTCTTTTGCGATGAACTGCACATTAGAAAATAAAAGCTAGTGAAAAAACGTGCAAGACCCCACTCCTGTCACTATGATATTCAGAGACAGATGACTCAAGACCGCACAAAGTATTGGTTACTCTTCCAATATGCTTATTAATTACTGTAAAATCTCACATTTTGCATCTTCAACAAGCGCTACTGTATTTAAGCAACACAACAGATTACTTCAGTGCTCCTCCTGTAAATGATCTTCTTTCTTTCTTTCTTTCTTTCTACATCTTTACAGTGTAGTTTTCATGGTAATGAATGGAGTTTCAAATTTAAATTGTTAATCAACTGTAAATTTAAGGTGAAACATTATTTATTCATTTATTTATCGTTCCACTTTTCAGTCTCTAAAATTTTCCTTTAAACATGACATTTTTTTTTTCAGATTAATCAGGACTATGACCTTGAACATAAATAGACAGATCAGACACTATAAGAGACAACCAAACACCACCATACTTTCTTCTGTTTTATATCCTTCTATCAGGTGGAGTGTCATGTTCTGAGATTAACCAGGACACAACATCTTTCAGCTCCTTTAGTCAAGCTACGTGTTGCCAATGCTGCTCCTGGACATGCAGCCTATTTCATTATTTAGTCACAACTCTGATTTCACACTCCTAATCAAGATGTTCTGTGTTAGAGACATGTCCTGCATTCACAATGCAGCTCATAATGGCAGTGCTGAAACAGGATGAGCCTTTTTGTGTCAATGTGTGATCAAAGACTCTGAAGCAGCCCTCTTCAAGAGTGTGTTTAGACGGGTGTGCAGATAAACTCTGCATGAGGGCAGAAAGCAGGTTTGGGCACAGTGAAAATAGACATATTGTCAGGTCCAAGCATCTTAAATGTAGGTAATATTTTTAACGTCATATTCCATCGTATTGAAAAGCTGTTTCAAAAATGCCTATATTTCAGGTCATAGACATTGTAGACATTATTAGACTTCACACACACCCACAGCAAACCATATTATTCTGTAAATAATTATTATTCTGTAAATAATTTTCCCATTTTCCAGGGAAAATATGCCACCATCTCCATGAATACTAAGTATTTTATCAATGAGAGAACAAAGCTGACTCTCTCTTGTGGCATCACCAGGGATCAAACTTAGGATCTCCCAAAAACAGGACCAGCGCTTAGACAGTTGCGGGCCCTCAGGAACCCAAACAGTGAGATTTGTTTATGCTCTTCTCAAGGGAGGTATAGGTATAGGTTGCATATGTTAGACACGCTGCCCTAAATAGATCACATTCTATCGTACAGTGAAAGAAACCAAAAGTTATCTGATTCTACATTCCATTTGTTTTGACTTTCAGTCAAATAAGGAAACAGTGAGTCTGGGAATTCCTGAAACCAGGCTGTTTGTCATCTATGACTGTGATGTCGAGCTTACTAGTTGTTGTCATCTTTCAGTCTGTCTTACTCTTAGCACAAACCCAGTACAAGCTGGGTTTATCTGCCATAGCTTTTGATATGTACCAGCACCTCACACACTGCCATGGCACTACAATTGTCATATTGCATTAGCTGTAGCCCTGTGGTGATCTCTTTCCATGATGAGCATTTTAGAAGGTTGCTGTAGCAGTGGAGAGGCAGCAGTCAGTAAACCCACACACTTAAAAACCATTTGTATTTTGTATTCTGTTATGATTTGACAGTTGTCCATTGTATAATTTCCAGTAACCCTCTGTAAAAACGAACTAAAATTCACAGAAATCTCTACAAAAGTGAATTGGGAAAACTAAGGACATTGTTTAAAAAGTAAATTACTATGACCAAAGTGTAAGTGAATCAATCGGTTATTATAATATTTTTGGGTTAAGTATACACATCCAACTGTACAAATGCTCGGGTCTAAGAATGGCCAACACATTTTATTTTGCTTTTAAGTTGACACATATTTGCATTCAATTAAGGATAACACATTTTTTGTTGCTGAAAATGTTTCAGACAGTGCAACTTTAAGTAAACGTAACTTTAAAAAACGCCAGTGAGTGTTTCTAATAAACGGGAAACTCTGTGTATTGCCCTGGAATCCACCTGAAAACTGAGTTGTTACGTAAGAGTTAGGCGACACTCTAAAGGCATTTCATATATGAGATGTTGGACTAGATGCTAAGCGTTTGGAACATTGAATTAGTGGGAGGAATTTCCATCACTAAAATCTAGTTACTTTGCCCCAGAGCTGTGGTGTTTAGTCAGAGCATTCTAGCATCGCCAATAGCGAGCAACTGATCTGCAATGGAAAAATAGACAGACTCTGAACATCATAGAGGCTTATTAACAGGCCCTAAGTGGGTGAGGGGGGGACTTTCTGTTTAGCTGGGATTGGGATTGCATATTGTTGCCCAGTTCAGAGTCTTCACTCAGGTTGAGGACGTGCTGCCAGTCTGTGCTCCACATAATGTAATTAAGTAATGTTCTGGGCACGACTAAAACTACCCAAAACAGCACGAAGACAGAGCTCAAAAAATCTCTACTGTCGCATTGCTTTCTATTTCAGCCCCTCAAATGCTTGACGTCATGGGTCTTGTTGAGCTAATGGTGATTCTAAGCAATACTTGGAGATAGATGATGTTTTTCTCTCTGGGCTGTGAAATTTATTTTGTAGTTTTACATGTGTGGTTGTTACAATGCTTCCAATTATATCGAACAATTCTGCAGTTTTTCTTGGCCTGGGCCTTGTGATGGCTTTGCCAGTTGAACATTGTATTCTGGATGACTTAGTCCTGAAGTTTTTTTTACCAATTACTCACATGAAAAGTCTAATAAATGGTAAGGAAGCATAAACTGAGCTGCCATCAAGGAGTACTTGCTGATGACCTTTTTCTTTTTGTGTTTGGTGGGGTAAAGAATGTTGGAAATGGATGCGACATAGCTGACACGTGTGTTAAATGTCATGCGTAGGCAAATCCTTATCTGTGTCTGAAAATATCATGTTTCAGGCTGATAGAGTTGTATAAACCTACTTCACTACAACACATCAAAATTTTGCAGCCTTGTTTTATAATTTTTCAACACATTAAGAATGCATTTTTCCAATGCTATCAACCTATAGCAAGAACGTAATACAGCAAAGTAACTTCTGATAGTATAGGGTTAAACCACCCTAATCTCACTGCTAACAACAAACCCCAAGTAACCATGCAGCTGATTGAATTGCCCAAATAAGAAGCATGATGTTGCATCTAAAACCGGCCATGTTGGGTAATCAACTCTCACTGGCTGCCTTGTGCTTTGTCTGCTGTTTCACACAGCTGTGGCACTCTTCCAGAAAAGTCCCCCGCCTATTGCTTGTTTACCAACAAACAGGCTTCAGAACATTGCCCTTTTGATGGCATACCAGACCAGACGTGCTTCTTTTGGAGGGGGTGGGGTATGGAGCCGCTGCCAAGTTCCATCCATGGTCAGATTCTTTGAAGATCTTGGCATTTTGCTTTCTTGGTAAAACTAGTTTTTTCCCCTGTTCATTTTTCCTGCCCCTTGTCCAGTGAGGCGCTAACAGGATCAGCACTAATGCAAGTCACAAGTGGGTTGAGTCAGGAGGAGAGGCGTAATGTCCACAGAGACAGGGAGTGGGTAGGGTGGTCAGACAGCAGGAGCATGTGGGAACTCATTTGTGTGAATATGTCAAGAAAACGGAGAAACAGCTTAAATCTACAATAAGCTGGCGATATGTCACATCAAAAAATGCCCATGTACACTAGTACAGAACGATATGCATTCAATTCAGTATCACAATATTATTTGTTAAGTTTGCATTAATGAAGTTAACACAGCTGTGCTTCGTGATTACTGGTCCTCTTTGTCAGATGCTTTTACCCAAAGCGACTTACAGTGGGTTGCCGCCCCGCCCATGGTTGTGCCTGTAGACCCTGGGAAAGACTCTGGGTACCCACAACCCGAGTAAGGATTAAGCAGTTACAGATGAATGAATGGCTCACAATGTTTTGCATGTCACAGATGTAGGTGAATGTAGTGTTACGATTCTTGTCCAAGGACTGTAGTGGACTGTAGTTTAGTGTGATGTGTCACCTACAGTGGGAATCGAACCCCTACTCTCCTGCTTGTAAGTCAGCGATGTTATCCAATACAATTGCCCGGTTCTGTTTTCTTCTTTTAAAACAACAATAACTAGACTTCCAGTCAAAAGTTTGGTCACACATTCTCATTCAGTGTTTTTTCTTTCTTTTTGTTATTTTTGGCTTTGGAGATTAATATTTAAAACAAACAAAATGATGAAGGAACATGGAATTATGCTGTAAACCAAAAAAGAGTTAAACAAACCAGAATATGTTTTGTAATAAGGTAATGATGGACTGCTGTTTTTTTTACTTAGTTAAGTTGTTCTTGCCATAATGTGGAGTAGAACCATAGTCTAATAGGATCACTAACTGTGTGGTCCCAACTGATGGTCCCAAACACATGAAGAAGGCAAGAAATTCCACTAATTAACTCTTGATGAAGAACACCTGTTAAATAAATGCCATTCCTGGTTGATACCTCAAGAATCAGATTGAAAAAATGCCATGAGTGTGCAAAGCTGTCATCAGAGCAATATGTGATGGTATCAGTATTAATCTACAATGTTGCCAGTAATAAAAACTAAGGCAATCGTTGAATGAGAAGCTGTGTCAAAACTTTTGACTGGTAGTGTAGTTTCTCCCAGCATGGCTACTCATTGAATAGAATGTTATCATGGGTATAACTCTCTGTAACTGTTTGTTAGTACTACTAAAACAAAACAATATTGTGTGACAGCAATACCAGAATATTGATATAGACTGTATGTCCAGTATACAGTAGCTACTTCAGTAATTCATTAGAACCAAATGTATAACTTTTCTAAACTAGTATGTGGCATTGTAAAGAATACACTGAAAATGGAGAGCACAGACAGAATGCTGACCCTTTCTGTGTCTAAAACTAAGACTGTGGTAAAAGAGTCACTGTTACTGCCTTTGGGAATCACACTCTGAAGTTTTTACTGTTATGGTTTCCTGTGGGCTACAAGGTGATAGAGCAGAAATTCAGTGCTTTTGAGTAAGCATGCCACATCCATGTGACCGGACAGGCCCAGCAGCAGAATCTCACACACACATTACAGAACATGCTACTGAACATGGAGTGCATGATATCACACGTGTGCACACACACACACACACACACACACACACACACACACAGACACCCATACACACCTATAACAGGTTCCATGATACCCTATGGTAGGGAATTTCCCATGATATAGAATTTCAGTGATATAAAATAGGTCACTCTCCCTCTCTTTCTTTCTCTCTCATACAGTCAGTTGTCCTATGTGTTATCTACAGTATGCTGTGAGTGTAAATATTTTTTTCATTTCTGGCAAGAGTGCTTTCTGCCACCACAGCGTTTCTGACATATGGGGAAAATGGCTACTTTATTAAGGCAGTTGATGTTGATGTGGTCTCTGTGCTTGAAAATGTTTCCACACATGAGGGGAAGCATCAGTGTCCCCCATGAAAACTTTTTTGTTGTGTTTGTGTCTATGTATCTCATGTTCAAGCAAATTGCAGACTTGCCAGTGATACACGATCACTGTGAAATAGTCATCACTCAGGAATCTGAGGGACAGTTTTGGTAAATGGAGCATTTGGCTATTCTAATGATGTGTGTGAGACACAAAACATAGTACAACATGGATTCTAAGCTAGTTACTCAAGAACACATCCACTACTGAGGAGACTGGTCAGTTCAATCATCCGTCATCCCTCAGCGCTTAGTTTATCAGTCTGCTCAGGTATTGCTAACTGTATTCTGAACACTGACTTTCAAAACGTAACTTGAACTCGAAACAGATCATTTCTGCATTTTGTATATTTTTTGCAGTAAACATATTCTGTTTTCAGCACCGAATTGACCTACTAGGGTTCAGTGTATAACCAACAGCTGTAAGGAGGCTATCCCACTGATTGGTTTTCAATAACATGTATGAAAAAAAACAGCATAGCTTAAATTTGGTTGCCAGGATGGAACTACTCATAACCCTAGCAGGGTATCTTCCAGACCTCCTCTATTGGCCAACTTTTTCAGCTTGTATCTGCCATGGGTAAACTGGAGGAGCAGGAGCTCGTTCTTCAACAGTTATTTTACCTGCTATCTACCTTACACACAGTCTGTTCTTGCTGAACCTGATTATGCATGCAAAGCTTTCATAGGACCTGTTTCTAAGCGTCTTGCTGAGGTGTATATTTAAGTACACTTTTTAACAATAAAGATCTAACACATTCAGCAACTGCTTAGCAACTTGCACTGTTGTCAGCAGATTTGGTTGCAAGAATAATGGCACAATGAAATGAAGTGTTGTTGGTCGTTTTTGCTGGGATTGTCGCTAACCAATTTGGAGGGTGGTGCACACAAGATGCAAAATAACATGTGGATAATTGTCTGTGGCTCTATTCAAAGGAAGTCCATTTGATATGTCCGGAATGTGAATGCCATGCAAAGCAGACATTACCCTTTCTCGCTGAACTCCTGTGTTGTTCTCTTAGTATTTCGGAAATGTACATCTCATTCAATGATCAGGCCATCTCCTTTGTGCAGAGATTATGCACTGACTTTCAAAGGAAATTGAAGAGTGCATACCATGTTGCTAATGAAGTCTAGAGGTGTCGCTTCCTCCAAACTAATTTATATATATATGTGTGTGTGTGTGTGTGTGTGTGTGTGTGTGTGTGTGTGTGTGTGTGTGTGTGTGTGTGTGTG
>JBBPDC010064398.1:0-10896 GCA_037974485.1 Hemigrammopetersius urotaenia
ACACACAATTAGCAAAGACACACACAATCAGAAAACACACTCAACCAACAAACACTCAACCAACAAACACTCAACCAACAAACACTCAACCAGCAAACACACACAACCAGCAAACACACACAACCAGCAAACACACACAACCAGCAAACACACTCAACCAGCAAACACACTCAACCAGCAAACACACTCAACCAGCAAACACACTCAACCAGCAAACACACTCAACCAACAAACACACTCAACCAACAAACACACACAACCAGCAAACACACACAACCAACAAACACACTCAACCAGCAAACACACAAAACCACAGCTTGACAATGTAAAGCAAACCTTTACATTTTATTCTTCTTGACACCCTTCAAAGCAACACCAGCAAACAACCAAGCAGAGCTGTTGTTTTGGTTACATGCCTTTATAAAAACAACTTTATTGAGTATTTATAGCCCCCCATATTCATTCATAACTACTGTCTCACTGAAAGCATAGCAACCACAGCTTGTACTGCTGTACAACAAACGTAATCATCCTGTCGAAGAAGTGATACCAGCACCGAGGTGAATGTCATTGTTTAGCTGCTCTGCGCTCAGGCGGCACAATCGAGACAATACAGGAGTTCACAACATGCATTCCTGAATTTAAGTGTGGAACACTTGTGCACAAGCAAAAAGCTAGAAGAGAACTGTTAAAAAACTCCCCACTGCAGAGTTGATTTCAAAGGATTTGAAAGGATAGAAATTCAGTTTTGCTTCTTATCCCCCCACTTAATGTTCATCCCTGCTGTAAAACATTCAAAACAGCTTTGATTAATAGATCACTAGATGATTTAAATAGTAATTCTGAGGTCTTAAAGCATCTGGACCCACCCTGCTTGGTGTCGGTCAGGTCCATGCTTTTGCGATCCAGCGCCGGACCCTCAGGTGGGCTGATCTGGAGGATTCGGTTCAGCGTGTTGATCCAGTCCTCCATGTCCTGCTCGCTCTCCGCCGCGAGGACGAAGTACGTCACCTCGTTCATCTTCAGCTCGAAAGCGTGCTTCCTCAGACGGTTGTTCTGTGAGGAGCAGGACGAAGACCCAGTAAACACCTTTCAATAATTAGGCCTGGCTTGGACTTTTAAATAGCAAGTCCAGCAGTTTCCAACCCAATCTCTCTCTGTACTTACGGCTGATTATGAAAGACAAGCATTTCTAATGTCACTCTGCAGAAGAGCTTAAAAAAACACCTTTGGGCCCTTCGGCTTCTACTATAAGTTCATTTTCTTCAAGACGTTTTAGTTATTGTCTAACAGAGTCACATCAAGATTGGAACTAAATGTTCAGAACCAAGTTTTTCTTTTAGTCTCTTCACCAGGGACCAATTTTATGGATGAGGTGGGGTGATGTAATAATTTTTCTTGGTTTTTTTGATAGGGGGCAAGTTGTTAAGATGTAATCATATTTTTAATTTTGTTATTGTGGTACAGGTAGTGAGATCTGATACTTTTGTTGACGGGGTGGGGTGTTGAGATGTAAAAGCTTTGTTGAAGGGTGGGGTTAGTTTTGATTACAGCAGTTTTGATTCATTTGCCCATAAAGAAAATGTAAAGGTAAATAAATAATCAGAATCAGAAAACCTTATTGCTTAAAAAAAACATTAGCATTAGCAGCGCGCAAAGACTTGTACACAAAAGAATTAGTGAAATAACTCTCTCTACCCACATGTTTAGACAGGGCACAGCTTACTACATGTTTAGATGGGGGGCGGGGTTTAAAACACTAAAATATGAGACAAGACACAGAGCAGACATGCTATGTGCTGCAGCAGTCTTCTTCTTCTTTACATAGCAGTTGACAAGTTTTCAGTGTATTACCGCCACCGCTGGACTGATGGTGGTAATACAGTTCCGTTTTCAGAAAAATCTACGTTAGACTGAATCTGTGAATGGCAATCTGCGTAAAACTGAAGCGTCAGTGTATATCTAAGCTAACAGAATAACATGAATACAACAGATCAGGGCCTGTCTGAGATTCGGGGCTGTTCATAAATCATTCAGAGTTGTATCTTCGGACATCCACGCCTGACGATGCCCCTCGGCTTTTGTAATGTAGCCTAATGAACACCACCCAAATGTGAAGTGTTACTGTTCTTTCTCAAAAAGGAGAGATTATTAAACCACTCAAAATATCATGTTAATCAAGGACTGGCTCATTCCAGACTGGACTGATTTAGTGACCTGCTGGAACGTTGAGTACTGACCTGAACCACCCCTGTGCACGAGTCCAGAAATATGCAACCTTTTGGTTCTTTGGAGATCTTCTCGTCTTTGTAGAAGTTCATGATGTAAGAGTTGTCCGTTAGCTGGGTTAGCTGGAAATATCTCCTCTTGAAGGACTGCAAAGACATGGCCGAAAACAGCAGAGGGTCAGAAACCACACGTATTTATAAATAGCTGTGGTGACGCTTGTCAAAAATGTTCAGAGTTCACTTAACTCTGCAGTGGACATTTTACAAACGTGCTCATGTTCCTACTCCGTGTGCATGGGGTGGGAAGTATCAAAGCCAGGAATGAACAGCTCAGTAAATAGTGCAAAAATGCAGTTTACCCAAAGGTCTGCAAGCTCCTGATTTAAGGCCGGCTCCTCATCACCTCACAGAAAGCGTTAACCTCTGATTCTTCTAGATAAGCTGTCAGATGGCACCATTTCAGGCTTCGTTTATGTCTCCCAGACATTTCTGCACAACTGCAGGAAGTCTGTGCATCTTTATCAGATCTGTCCATGTGAGCACTCAGCACCACATGCACACAGTCTTGATCGCCTGATTCTGCAGGCCAAGCTATGCCTGCACTCGGGCAGGAAGCACAGGGTCCATTCATAGGGTCCACTGTATTACTAGTTCCTGATTGGTCAAAGTGTTGTTATCACAACATTGGAAAGATTCTTTTATTGGGACAAATAAAGACTCTTGAATATGAAGAGGCCACACAGAAAAACAACAAAGGAGACACAAACTAACAACCGGTAAATCAACAAAGGTACATTTCAGTGAGAGCTTTTTACAACCGTGTGAAACACTAAGGTGATCCAGGACAGCTGGGGTTAGGTTTTCATCACAAGGCTAAACAATGATAAAAATAAATGGCCACAATAACAAAAGTGGCTCTGAACAGAAAATCTTTCTGCTAGTTCGACTCCACTGACATGCTTTTGGCTATAAACTGTGGAGAGAAACTCTGTTACTGGACTGAGACACTCTGGAAAATCAAAGCGTGATACAACTTCCATGCCGTTGCAGTGCGGTTTAGGTACAGCATGGTTCCTGCACACCTGTGGAACAGTGCCTTAGAAGGTACATGGTCTATTCATGGTCCACTTGGGCAGAAAGTGCATGGTCCATTCAGTCTTAAAATGCACTTATATGCACTTACACAGCTGGGCTCACACTGTTTCAACCCTACAGACTGCGAGGGTCCACTGCTAGCAATGAGGTCACCAAAAGATCCCCGGCTCTTGGGCCAGCTGAGGTAGTTTATAGAGGTGAAACGGCCCTGAAACTGTAGGAGGACAATAAGCCTATTCATATAAACTGCGTTGCGGGCTTTATGAGTCCCTTTATACAAGGGGCTCGCCGTTCCTGTACACATCAACTTCCAGACTCGAAGCCACACTTAATGCCCTTCCAGTAAACCAGGCACATTAGCTGCAAGCCAGAAGCATTTCTCTGACCAGCTGAACATAATGGAAACCCAAATGTGCTTCTCTACGAGCCTGAGTGAAGCTGCATTAGGAGGAATTACAGCAGCGGCTTCTTGAACTTGAAGTAATGCTCATATTAGTCATGATTACAGCCTGCAGACACGCTCTCTGGTGCCCCTTTTCACAAAACATCACAGATCACACTCCAAGGAACATAAGGAACCCTGAGGAACATAAGTGAGCTCTCTAAGAGCTCTGGTGGAACCTTAAGTAACATAATTGAGCTCACTGAAAGCACTGGTGGAACCCTGAGGAACATCACTGAACACTGAGAGCACTGGTGGAACCCTGAGGAACATCACTGAACACTGAGAGCACTGGTGGAACCCTGAGCAACATCACTGAGCACACACTGAGCACCAGTGGAACCCTGAGGAACATCACTGAACACTGAAAGCTCTGGTGGAACCCTGAGGAACATCAGTGAGGTGTGTGGTGTTTAGGCGATTAGTATGAGCAGCCGAGGAGGTGCTGAATGAAGCCTCTGGCAGGAGATCTTTACCCGAACAGTGATGCTGTTGTTGACTGTGCTGTTGAAGTTGCCTTTGTAGAGCCAGCCGGACTTGAAGACACCGATCCCGGCCCCCCCGCTGCCTCCGCCTCCCCCTCCGCCTTTGGAGGACGACAGCGATGTTGTGTCCTGCAGCAGGAAAAAAAGGAAGAAACATCCTCAAACGGGCCATTAAGGGGGAAGCAGTCTGAAGTGCAACACAAAGTGGATTTACTGGTTACCAGCACGTTCCTCATATTTATTCACATTTTCAAAATAACAAATCATTTTATTCGCACGTGTAGGAGTGGAGCTGTTTAAATGAGGTGTGTTTGGGCACCTTGTTGGCGTGTCGATGCTTTAAACCATATAAAGTCAGTGGTGTTTTACTGAGTGATCTAAATTCAGTGGTTTTTACTAAATGATATTTAAGTTTTAAACACGTGGGTTCACAACGACAGGTACGCGGGCGACACTAATGCACTAAAGGTTTTGTTATTATATTTATTTCAAGTATATACACTTTATTTATTATTGTTTAATGAAACACCAAAGAAATGAAGTAGAGAATAATAGAGAACAACAGTTTGAGGGTGTTCGACACAAAAGTGTTCTAAATAAGTTAATATAAATACAGACGCAGTGATATACGATACACCAGCAGGGCTGTTTCCTGATTTTACAGATCAGTCGTTATAACAGCAGTCACACAGCTTCCTAACAGCCTTTTACAGTGGAGGTGACGAGCTGTTCTGATTGTATTTTTGCAAGTCACACCCAAAACCCACCTGTTACTAATGAAGAGAGTAGCAAAACGGATTTGGAACATAAATATTCCTTTATGCTTTGTGTTAGATCATCAAAATAGAGTCCAGAGTTACACAATTCAGTAAATTAAGCCAAGTTTTCTCATTAACACAACTTTACTCGTAAATACACATTTGTATTTGTAAGTGTTAATAAGAGGTCAAATCAAAATACAGAAAATACAAAACGCTTGTTTTTATTTGATCATGGTTCTGGACAAGCACAGATGTGGAAATACGTGGGAATGGAATATTCTATTTAAATAATTCATTAATAATTATATTACTCGAGTGTGTGTGTAAATACACTCTATACACGAAACACCTCTCGCCCGTCTTCCTAATGTCTCTCATTTAGCATCTCCTGTGGAAAACTTTTCCCGATGCGTCATTCTGTAACTGGCATCATTAACTTATTAGGAACAGAAGGTCAAAGCTGCTTTTCTCTATAATGAATAATTAAATAAGGCCGTCCTCTGGTAAACATAAATCTTCCAACGCCATGATGTTCTTTTTTCCTGATTTCACAGGACGAAGCATATGAGGTTTGGAACGTTTTGGTGTTTAATATGGTCCTGATGTCGACTACAGAATGATGCATGACATCAGGACTGGGAATTTGGGAGCATCCAATGAGAGCACACTTAAAAGAGGGGGGGTGTGGCCTACTCTACAAAATCATAAATCATAGGGTTTGTGGCAGAAGCTGAAATAGGTCTGCAGGAGAACTTTATCTGGGCTGAACTGATCTGTGTGGAACAGAAGCAGAGCTTTTGCCGAGCACAAAACATTATGCAGCTATTACAGATGTGAGACTGAGAGGCGAAGGCCTGTTCCTGAAAGACGCCCTTCAGGAGCTCTTGTGAGTAAAGTTAAGTCGAGCCCTGGCCCCGTTTTCTTCTGGGTCTCGAGCTGCATGCTCTTCTACGTTCTGCAGAAGTGCTGAGAGCAGGAGGGCGTGTTCTGGACGTGCGGCTTAAACACTGACCTCATCCTTATCCACATCTTCATGGTCGATCTCAAACGAGTGGGTGGGCAACTTCTGAGCCTTATACAATTTCCTGCTGAAGAGAGACAGAGAGAGACAGAGACAGAAAAGAAAGAAAAGAGAAAGAAAGAAATACAGAGAGGAAAAAGAGAAACAAAGAATATGAGAAAAAAAAGAGAAAGTAAGAAAAAATGTTTGACAAGAAAGCAAGAGGAAGGAGAGAAAGACAAAGACGAAGACACAGAGAGAGAGAGAGAGAGAGAGAGAGAGAGAGAGAGAGAGAGCGAGAGAGAAACAGAGAGAGAGCGAGAGAAGAGAGAGAAACAGAGAGAGAGCGAGAGAGAGAAACAGAGAGAGCAAGAGAGAAGAGAGAGAAACAGAGAGAGTGAGAGAGAGAGAAACAGAGAGAGCAAGAGAGAGAGAGAAACACAGGGAGAGAGAGAGAAACAGAGAGAGAGAGAAACAGAGAGAGAGCGAGAGAGAGAAACAGAGAGAGAGTGAGTGAGAGAAACAGAGAGAGAGCGAGAGAGAAAGAGAGAGAGCGAGAGAGAGAAACAGAGAGAGAGAGAGAGAGAGGAGAGAGAAACAGAGAGAGAAACAGTGAGAGAGAGAGAGAGAAACAGTGAGAGAGAGAGAGAAACAGTGAGAGAGAGAGAGAGAAACAGAGAGAGAGCGAGAGAGAGAGCGAGAGAGAGAAACAGAGAGAGAGTGAGAGAGAAACAGAGAGAGAGCAAGAGAGAGAAACAGAGAGAGAGCGAGAGAGAGAAACAGAGAGAGAGTGAGAGAGAAACAGAGAGAGAGCAAGAGAGAGAAACAGAGAAAGCGTGAGAGAGAAACAGAGAGAGAGAGAGAAGAGAGAGAAACAGAGAGAGAGAGAGAGAGAAACACAGAGAGAGAGAGAGAGAAACACAGAGAGAGCGAGAGAGAGAAACAGAGAGAGAGAGAGAAGAGAGAGAAACAGAGAGAGAGAGAGAGAGAGAAACACAGAGAGAGAGAGAGAGAGAAACACAGAGAGAGTGAGAGAGAGAAACAGAGAGAGAGAGAAAGAAGAGAGAGAAACAGAGAGAGAGAGAGAGAGAAACAGAGAGAGAGCGAGAGAGAGAAACAGAGAGAGAGAGAGAGAAGAGAGAGAAGAAAATGGATCAGAACAGAGAGGAACAGAGAGAGAAGACATTAGAGAAGTTATTGTTTGCTTGAAGTTTATTCTGTGTGGATTTCTGTGTGGACGTTCTGACGCGACAGAAATGAGGCGAGCGTTTTATTTCCGGGACTGTAAACACGCCGATGAGAAGCTACACGTCTGGGATGATTCAGATTTGTGCTCTCTTTGTTCTGGAAGCTTCTAAGGATCAAGAAAGCACAGCGGCGCGAGTGAGAAGGCCAGAGTGAGGGTGTTCTGTCGTCCATCATCATTAGTTTGTCAAAACAATGGAAGAGAAAGAGAAAGGGAGTGGAAGATGAGAGAGGGAGAGTGAGATGTTCATTACATTATCCGTCATGCCCCATTTCCACCACCCATCCTTCTCTCCCTCTCTCTCGTCCTCTGGCCAGTGGACAGGATGTAACCCTCTCTGACCTCTTCATCTCCCAGGCTCCGTGACAGACTCTGGGTCCGGCGCTTCCATTAACTGGGCGTAGAGTGGCACCAGCACATTTCCCAGTTGATTCCCAGGTCCTATTATGGCTCTTTTCCCGCCACATGGTGACGTACAGCATCTGATCTGTTCCGCTCTGATCACAGTTCTTCTGATAGGAACCCACCGTCTAAAGAGCTAAAGGCCTCCGGATGCAGGCATTACTGATTTACAGAACTGTGCAGAAACCTTGAGCCACCCAGCATTCAGCACCACCAGTATACTGATCACCGCCTGATCATCTGGAATCATCTGCTCCTGGTTCTTCACTGGTTCAGGACTTCAGTTAGAGGCTCTTTGTACGGCTTGAATAACTGTGTTGTATAACAAATAAAAAGTGTGATACTGGTGAAGTACAGGGCTTGTTTTGAAAGCCAAACACTCAAGGAAGCCTGGAGAACTGTTCCTCAAAGCAACATTAAAAATATAAGAAAGTCTGGATCTTTGGAAGCAAAAGAAAGAAATGAGGGACGGCCAGAGTGTGAATCACCCCTCCATAATTGGGGGCTACTGCCTTCCTTACACTGTTAAGAAACAACACCCCCCCCCCTCAAAATTGCTATTTTGTCTCTTTTGAGGGGGTCTGGGTCTTGATCCGGGGGTACAGTACCCCCCAGTACCCCCTGTAATTCGAACCATGGGGACGGCTCAAGACTTCTGCAGTTCTTTTCATTAACATCAACATCCATATAAACACTCAGAGACACGTGGAGCTTCACAGGGGGCCGACCGTGAATAAAACGGTTGTTTGTTTTGGGGACATTCGCTTCCATTTACTATCACTGTAAAGAAACCAGAGCCTTTTTACACCAAACACACTCTGGAAGACTCTGTTTACACTCCAACAGTGAATTTTGGGAAACTTTTGAAAAATTCTGTGGAATTCCCATTTCAGTAGACCAGAAAAGCAGATTCTCTTATTTTCTCTCGGTGTGAATCCCCTCCAAATCTAATCACTTGTGTGTTTTCCGCCTCATTTGGTGGCGACATTTTAACGGTGCCCAACTCTACTCAACACATCACTCACTCGGACAGGACCCCACATTCAGGCCCCCTAAAGAAGCCAGGCTGAGTGCCCTCAGGAGTGAGGAGCCCTTTGTTTGTGTCCAGGCAGCTGGAGACATCATGACTGACTATCCAATAACCTTCCATTAACACCCCCCCAAAAAAGAAAAACCCAACAGCCTTTTTACTGGCATTAGATCCTGGCTTTAACCTTCCTTTGATGTTTGGGGCCCAATTGACACCATTCAAAGTTTAATGTCTCTGAATACATACTTTTCGCTTTAAATGGCTTTTCTAATTTAATGGGGACAAACTGAGAAACACAAAATGTACATGATCATGTGTTTTGTACACATTTTTAAATGAAAATCAATGTTCTACACAACACATAGGAATTTCTTTCGGTTGTTTTGGATGATATTGGAAGTAAAATGCTGTAATATGCAATTTTATAAAAAACTTTAGGGCCATAAATGAATATAATTACACCCGTAGGAGTGTGACAACCCTTACATGTTTATTACACGCAAATTTTATTTAAAGTGCTATTACTGTCAACAAAGAAGCGTAAAGTACAGACACACAAACTTGGGTGGCAAGTTTGATTTAAAACAATTTCTGGAGGTTTAAACTGCTGGAGTCAAATGAAGCCCAAGCATAAAAGACAAAGAAACATTAAAAAATGACTATTTGCTCCAAACCAGAGGATCAATAGTGTGATTCAATTTATACTAAAACCTGAGAACTCCAAAAAAAATAAAATAAAACCAGAGTTATGGGTCATGGTGGAACACTGGCTTCCAAATATACTACAGTAAATAAATCTATTAGCAAAATGACGGCTCTTACTGGCTTGTGGGGTCTTGTGGGAATTGCGACTCTGTCTTATGTATGAAAGGTCATGTGAATTGACCCTAAATGGCCCAATGGGAGGCAGGAATGAAGCTCTGAGGAAATACGACCCCAACAAACTCAACCGCGAGAAGCTGAAAGTCATTTAAGCTCCTATGGTTTAGGAAAATTAGCCTCATAGCTCCAGTCTAACACTACAGAAGCGGAGAACGCTGTGGTCGACCATCTACCTCCAGGTTAAGGAGGGAGAACCATGCAGTGAGGTCACTTGAAGAGGAGCTGCAGGGCTTTGAATCCAGCATGAATCTGCACTGTGATTATTTTTACAGTCTGAGAGTAATTACTGTAAAGGGATTATAATCCAGTATTAATCTGCAGCATGCAGGTCTTATAGTCTGATTAACTGTGGGGTGATTTTAATCCAGTGTGAATTTGTAGTGGAATTTATGTCTGCAATGTGTGTAGTTTAACAGTAATAACTGACTTTAATCTATGAATCTGCAGAGTGTAGCGTTTACAGTCTGATAGTAATAATTGCAGGGTGGTTTTAATCCAGCTTGAATTGGCAATGCGATTATTTTAAACAGATTAACATGCATGTGGAGCAATGTCAATCCAGTATAAATCTGCAGTGTGTGTCATTTTAGGCTTGAAACATTCCATTCAGACACAGAGAACATCACGACTGATCGTGAACATTCGGGTTAAGAAGAGAGAAACAGAGAGAAACAGGCAGTGGGGTCACTGTAAGAGGAGCAGGAGATCTAAACCAGTTTTCTCTGCTGGTGATGGAAAGCTAAACTGGGTACCTGGGCAGCAGGCGGTAATCTCCTCCGTACTCCTGAAACCTGTACTCCACCACGTGCAGCTGGGAGTTGTAGTACCAGCAGGCCTGCAGGGAGAAAGCAGGAAGGTTGTTAAAACTCCAGGACCCATCTGTCACTCACCTCCGCCCTGCTGGCTGCTTCTACAGTCCTTCCACAGAAGCAACAGAGTGAGGGAAAGAAGCATGACGTGCCCACCCTCCCCCCACCCACAACACTCTCCTCATCAATAAATAAAGGAGACAAATCTAATCACAACACATTTACAGTTAGACTGTGGCATTATTTACAAATTGACAGTAAAACTGAGTGATTTTGATCCAATATGAATCTGCAGTCTAGTGTCAAGCCCTCGAACATCCATTCAGCGTGAATGGGTGGGGATGAACTGCTGTAGGCCGAGTAGGTCGATCAATGTAAATACTAGTGCTGGGCCGTTAACGGCGCGAGATTCTTATCGCGCGATAAAAAAAATATCGCCGTTAATTCAATTCAATTCAATTCAATTTTATTTATATAGCGCTTTTAACAATGGTCATTGTCACAAAGCAGCTTTAC
>JBBPDC010064408.1:0-10896 GCA_037974485.1 Hemigrammopetersius urotaenia
TTTGTAAAGCTGCTTTGTGACAATGACCATTGTTAAAAGCGCTATATAAATAAAATTGAATTGAATTGAATTAAATTAAACCTTGTGGAGAACTTGCCCAGAAGAGTTGAAGCTGTTATAGCTGCAAAGGGTTGGCAAAAATCACATTAAACATTATGGATTAAGAATTGGATGTCACTTAAGCTCATATGCGTGTAAAGGCAGGTGAGCTAATACATTTGGCAGTATAGTGTACATACCACAGTCACTCTCTAAGGTCAAGCACTTTGACTTGTGCCACTTCTCAGATGCTTCCAGCTGGGCAATAGGCGGTGTAGCATACTTACCAGTTGTTAGTAGAGATGACTCATGTGAAGTTGCATATGTGCTGGGAAAATCCAAGCTGGATCCAACTTGAACCCAAGTGGCTGTGGCTGTGCTTACCAGAACTAATCCTTGATGGATCAGTTCCATCAAGGGATCCATCAAATGGACTTCAAGCCTGATGCGGTGAAATTTTATTGTGACAGTAAAGTTGTCCTTGGATATATTTTCAATGAGTCCAAACGATTATATGTGTATGTGCACAATCAAGTGCATTGGATTCATCAATGAACCCAGCTCATCTGGCAACAAGGTCAGTTTCTGCATTACGAATCTGCCCCTCCATATAGTATGAGTACTCAGATGAAGAGTCTGACCACAGCCGCAGTGAGACAGACTCTAAATCAGGGGTCGGCAACCCACAGCTCTGAAGCCGTATGCGTCTCTTTCTTCCTTATGTTGTGGCTCCCTGTGGCTTCTGTTAACACTAATTAACAGAATCAGAATCAGAATCGCATTTATTATCCGAGTATGTGACAACAGTATAAAACATCTAAAAAATATTTAAAAATCTACAGAGCATGCTCACTAGGTCAATAGACGTGATTCTGATTCTGATTCTGAAATTACATTAATTGAAGCAGTCAGCCATTCTAGGTATTAAGTGTATTTTATTTGTATTCAATTTTTTGTTGTAGTTTGAAATTTAAGGATTATTGGGATCTTGTAACATTAAAAAAAACATTAATTTTAGTTCAAAATGTTTTCTTTTAATAAATAAAAGCCTAGTTTTTATACACAGCATAAAGTAAAAAATAATATATGCAGTGCGTCTCCCAGTGTTTTCTTTTTTGTGGAAACCGGCTCTTTGAGTGTTACAGGTTGCCGACCCCTGCTCTAAACAGAGTAAACCCACGCAAAGCTCCTGGGCTTGCAGGCCAGATTTTGATTATCTTTTTTTTTATTATTATTAATACTCCACAATTCCATGCCCAGTAGGGAAGCTATCAAGTGTATTGTTTCCCATTAGTGTCCTTAAAATTGTTGGGATTGTTAATGCACAATAAAGTTTTATGAGACTGCATGGACAGGCTAAAAGTTATTTGGCCTTTAACTGACAGCAATAAAAATTCACACAAGTGAAACGTTTCTGCTCATGTATGAGTTATGTTGCACGCAACCAGTGGCAAAATGCAAAAGAACATTTCATTCATATGTATGGTAATCAACAAAAAACACCATGAAAGACTGGTTTTATTTTGAAAACAATTATTTAAAAGTTTCTACTGTGACTGCTGGTGTGCATATTATAGTAGAGAGTTCATTTGATAAACATTTTATTGATATTGCTTTCATGATGTATAATTTCTGAATGGGACTTTGTCCCAGGAATGTTGCTCGTTAATAAAAAAAAAAAGTATGTACAATAGAAAAAGAAAATGTTCCCTTCCACTACAATTAACATATATTTCCTGCAGGGAGTAAATCTAGTAGTTTCTGGAAGCTGCTTGTATCTAAATAGTATCATTAATTAAACAGAAGTGCACCGTGCTCACAGGTTAAAAATAGACATTGATCAAAACCCCCCTTGCTGTTGTTTGTGAACAGTGTGCAAAACACTTCACTGTGGCAAAACTTTTAGTTGTCTCATGTATTTAAGAAAATGTTCTCTTATTTCTTTTGTTCTCACCCCATAAATAATTGGATTGAAACAGCTTGGAAAAAGCGTGTACATTGTACTCAGAAAAATACGACCACTTGAAGACAAATTATTTTTTGTTCGGTATGACAAAAAGGCAATCAGGGCAAAAACTAAAGTAAATATCAAGACAATTAAATGAGTGATACAAGTGTTAATAGCTTTTAAGTGTGATTTCCCAGATTTGAGTACAAATGCAAGTATTATTAAATATGACAAAATAAACAAAGCATCATCAGTAGTTGGAACTAGAAAGACAGTTGTAAGTCCTACAATATTGTTAACAGAAATGTCTCCACATGCGAGTTGAACTAATGACATGTGTTCACAAAAACAGTGATCTATCTCATTTTTCATACAGTATTGTAATCTCCCAGCCAATGTGACAATTACAGTAATTAAGATTATATTTCTGAGGACTGGTACAATAATAAACTTAACAAAACTTTGCATTTGCATATGCTTGTGATAATACAGAGGTCTGCATATAGCAAAGAAGCGATCCACTGACATCCACACGAGTAAAGTGGACTGAAATGTACCAACAAAATGCATTAAAAACATCTGTATCAAACAGCCCACAAGTGAAATCTCATTCCAGTTGAATAAAAAGCTGAGCAGCATATTTGGAACAAAAAATATTGGCAAAAGCAAATCCACAACAGCCATTAGACCAATTAGTACACACATCGGAGTGTGCAGAGCTCTCTGAGTTATAATTAAATAAATGAGAAAGGAGTTTGCGGTAATAGACAATAGAAACATTAGGAAATATGGAATGAACAGTAAAGGCCTCCATTCTCCCAACTCATAGAAGCCATTCAATTTGAAAGTTGTGAATGAAAAATTTTGAGCAGGATTTTGCATGCTGCTCAATGCCTTGGTGCATTTAGTACTTTAACAATTTCAAAAAATATGCTAACTTTAGACAAACAAAGAAGCAAATACATGAAATTTAGCAATCTGTTGTAACAAATGTTAGAATTTGAAAGATACAATTCATCAGTAATTGTAATACTAAATAAACTGTTTACAGGTTAGAGTTCATTATTAAAGCCCATTCTCTACAAAATGTGGACAAGTAATGATTCTTATGTAGGTGCATGTATTTGATGGTTTGTAACCGAATAGCTATTTAGTAGCATTGCAAAAAAAAAGTTTTATGAGAGAAAAACATAGTTAGCACTTTAGGTATCACAGTTATTCATTTCACATCAAAGCCAATTGCAAAACATTACAGCTGCTTGTTAAGTATCTTTTACCTTCCTAACTAAAAGCTTGACTGGTGCCCCTGTCTTTATATGTAAGTCCTTGTGTTCTCATGAGACTATGATGTAATTCTACAGCACCGATGGGAAAAGCCTTTCTGTTTCTGTCTCTTATCTGTAATTCATCACCATTTCAGCTGTGCTCCCCATATGAAGTTTATCTCATATAATAGCTGATTTTTTCATGGAAATGGCAAGCTGTCTTTCATTATCCCAAAATACAAGAACCTAGTATCCATAACACAGTATCCAAAGTGTTCTGCCCTCTAAAACAAATATTTTTCACATAAACACTTCCTGTTGCTCACCGAGGAGGTGAAAATATGGTAAAGCTTTAGCTTTTCTCCCGTTCTAACTTTCAGAAAGTCATGGCTGTAAGTTTATCTTATTGTTTACATCATTTGTATTATACGTCTATAGTACTGACATTATTTGGTGAATTATATAATGGTCACCATACGGTAGGAGCTTGCACCGTCTATTAGCTTCCTGTAAAAGCTAGCATGCTAATTTTTATGGTGTATGGCTACTCTGATCAATACAAAACTGCAAAGAAATGGCAGTTTGTATACAGGTGCCACTATGGGTCCAAGGCAAAAGAGCAGATTGTTGTCGTAGCCCAACTATTACTCTCAAGTTTCAAAAACCTCAGTACTGATACCAGAGAGGCTCATGTCTATCACCATCTGCTACTCCTCTGGAATAAACCAGTAGCAAACTTCAGAGAGAATTTGCTGGAGACGCTGCACAATCTTGGCCTCCTACAGGGTCCAGACCTCCCGAGCAGTCACCACGGGCCAGGGGAGAGGACACAGGAAGTGGGGCACAAGGATGCTTTCTTAACCTGTTGCACAATGTCTGCTCCCTGGATTATAAACTGTAAAGTTGAAAAGATCATTGGTTTCTCTCACCTTGCAGTAACAGACATTTACACTACACAATGCTTCCACAATGCCTCAGCTAGATAGACATTCTGCAATGTATGCTGACATTAATGCAGCTCTGGCTGGTAATACTTGAAGAGGGGGCTAATGTGTTCACATCAACACTGACTGGTAAATGAACAGTAAATGAGTTTATAGTTGCTGAGCATTGCTGGAAGATTCTCATCGTCTAAGTGCTCCGGTGCCGGAGCTCTGCCTGCTACACAGATCTTGGAGCTGTGTGGAGCTGCAATCTGGCGGAAGTTCACCCTCCATTGAGGACATCCAGAGGAAGCACTGTCTGCGTCGAGCACACAGTATTCTTAAGGACTCCTCTCACTCTGCCCACGGACTGTTTTCTCTCCTGCCTTTGGGCAGATGCTTCAGGTTACCCCGGACAAGACTTAGGAACTGCTTTTTTCCCAGAGCTGTCTCCTTGCTGACTTCTGCCCCTTACTGACCCCTTTGCTCCCCCATACACTCTTCTGATATTCATTGCACTATTTAATTTTGCACATTTAATATTGCACATAATCATTGCACTACTCTGTACATACCCACTGTAAATGCCCATATCCATTGTACAGACATTGTAAAATTCTAATTATATATTTTTATACATATGTCAATATCTGAGATAGTAGATAACATCCTGTAAATCTTGTCCATATCTATTGCATATTTATATTTAGTGTAGCAACCTGAAAAATTGTTCATCTACTTGTAATTCTACTCGTTCATCTACTTGTTCATCTACATATAACTTATAGTTAATACAAACTGTACTTTATGTTCATATTACTGTACATCCATCTGTAAATATTATCCAGTTTCTACTTGTACATATAACCTTATGTGCACTTATAACTTATACCTTTATCCTTTAACTGCTGCTTATTGCACTTCTGGTTAGACCTAAACTGCATTTTGTTGCCTTGTACTTGTACATGTGTAATAAAGTTTAATCTAATCTAATCTAATCTAAACTGGCGCATCCAGTGGCATGTAAGCAAGGCTTTGAGCTAGGCTAAAGGCTAACCCAAACAAACCCACACTCTCATCTCTTCTGCTGGCAGATACGCACTCTCTTAACAACAAGATAGACTGATAAAAGTGCCGACACATTGCATGATGGGACAGTTGTCCTTTAATCTTCACTCAAACCTGGCTGCATGATGGCATTCTGGACTTGCTGATGTAGCTGTGTGGCCGCACCTTGTACCGCATGGACAGAGACAACGTGAAAATTGGTAATAAGCAGGAAGGTAGAGTGTGCATTTATACAAACAACGAGTGGTGCAAACATGCTATGGTCATCTCTAAACACTGTTATGATTCCACCAGCACATGCACATAGCAACCAGGGGCGATCAATGGTTAGATCATTTTTACACCAGCATCAAGGAGGCTTACCGAGCTGAGCCCCGTCTCCACTTTGGCAACTCCGACCACATCGCTGTAAAACTTGTTCCAGTCTACAGCTCTCTGGTTAAACCCAATACACCAGTCCAAAGGGACACCAGAGTGTGGCCTGAGGAGGTCATCACAACACTTCAGGACTGGCTATTCTTTAGAGAAGATGCTACTCATGAGGTCAGAATTGACATGGAGGAGTACACAGCAGCTGTGACTGACTGCATCAGCAAATGCACTGAGGATGTTATTGTCTCAAAGAAGGTTACCACAAGAGCAAACCAAAAACCCTTAATGTCTGCAGAGGTCTGGAGGGAGCTGAAAGCCTGGGTTGCTGCCTTCAGATCTGTATAAGGCTATCCTCAAAATATGCCTCTGTCCTTGACATGTTGAATGGTTTCTATGTTTTGACACACTCAACAACAAGCAGGTAAGGAAATCCACCCTTCTCCCAGGTGAAGAGGTAATCTATCTGACCACAGCCGCAGTGAGCCAGACTCTAAACAGAGTAAATCCACGCAAAGCTTTTGGTCCTGACAACGTACCTGGACGGGCGCTTAGGGAGCGTGGAGGCCATTGATGCATTTAACGCTGAGTAAAGCTGTTGCTCCTTTCAAAATCACCACAATGATTTCAGTTCCAAAGAAATCATCTGTGATTTGCCAGAATGACTACTCACACTAGTCATCATGAGAGACAAGTCATGATACACATCAAAGCCATCCTTCCCAGTGCTTGTGTAGGAGTTATGTTGCACACAAGTGGCAAAATGCAAAAACCTCTGATCCATATGTATGGAAATGAACACAAAAACACCATAAGAGACTGATTTTATTTTGATAACGTTTCTGTAAAAGTTTCTTCTGTGACTGCTGGTAAAGAGTTGATTTGATAAATCCTTATTATTACATTTTATGTATATTGCTCTGCTGACATACAATTTCTGAATGGGACTTGCTGCCAGGGATGTTGCTCAGTGATATAAATTCTTATGTAGGTCAATATATTTACAATCGAACAATAAAATGTTTCCCTCCACTGCAACAGATTGTGAATAAACATATATTTCCAGCAGGGAATAAAATTTGATTCTGGAAGCTGCTTGTATCTAAATATTATTATTATTATTATTATTATTATTATTTAAACATCAGTGCACTGTGCTTACAGATAAAAGATAGATATTGACCAAAACCCCCCTTGCCGTTTGTTTGTGAACAGTGTGCTTACGTAACAATCCTTCACTGTGGCAAAGCCTTTAGATGACTCATGTATTTAAGAAAATGTTCTCTTATTTCTTTGGTTCTCACCCCATAAATAATTGGGTTGAAACAGCTTGGAAAAAGTAAGTACATTGTACTCAGAAAAACACGACTGTTGGCGGAGAAATTATTTCTTATTCTGTACGACATAAAGGCAATCAGAGCAAAAACTAAAGCACCTGCCATGACAATTAAATGAGTGATACAAGTGTTAATAGCCTTAAAGTTAGATTTCCCAGACTTTAGCACAGATGCAAGAATTATTATATAAGATATACTAAACAAAATATCATCTGCAGTTGGAATTAAAAAAATAGCAGAAAGTCCTACAATATTGTTAACAGAAATGTCTCCACATGCGAGTTGAACTAATGACATGTGTTCACAAAAACAGTGATCTATCTCATTTTTCATACAGTATTGTAATCTCCCAGCCAATGCTACCATTGTAGCAATTAAGATTACATTTCTGAGTAGTGGTACAATAATAAACTTTAGAAAATTTTGAATTTGCATATATTTGTGGTAATAAAGAGGTCTGCATATAGCAAAAAAACGATCTACAGCCATCCACATCAGTAAAGTGGACTGAAATGTACCAACATAGTGTATACAAAACATCTGTATTAAACAGCCCACAAGTGAAATTCCATTCCAGTTGAATAAAAAGCTGAGCAGCAAGTTTGGTACAAAAAATATGGGCAAAAGCAAATCCACAACAGCCATTAGACTGATTAGTACACACATTGGAGTGTGCAGAGCTCTCTGAGACATAATTAAATAAATGAGAAAGGAGTTTGAGACCGTAGACAATAAAAACATCAGGAAGTAGGGAATGAACAGAAAAGGCCTCCATTCTCCCAAATCATTGAAACCATTGAATTTGAAAGTTATGAATGAAACATTTTGTGCAGGAAGATTTTGCATGCTGCTCAATGCCTTTGTGCGTTTAGTATTTTTAAAAATATGCTGGCTTTACACATACATAGGATCTGTTGTTAAAAGAAATGACAATTTTTGTTTTTGTTTGTCAGCCACTGTAATACAAAGCAAATGGCTAAGAAAATCTGTTTGGATCTTATATAAATGTGAATACATTTAATAGGTTATAAATTAAGTTAATAGAGTACAGTTGCAAAGAAAGTTGGATGAGAGGAAAAAACTGCTGCCACTTTTAAAATAGTAATTATAAATACATTTCCTACCAAAACAAAATGCAACCAAAACAAAATATAATTATATTTATAATATTTAATATAATAGTTATAATTAATGTCATATAATGCTTACATTAGAGATTAGAAATCAAGAATACCCTCATTTTGTAGAGCTACTAGTGAAGTACCTCTTGCCTTCCTCAATTAAATTCTCAATTAAAGTTTGACATGTGTCCCTGCCTTTATATGTAACTTGTTGTGTTCTCATGAGGCTATGCTGTAATCATTCAACACACTGAGATGGGAAATCAGCGCAGAGATTGTAGAAGAAACACTACAAAATGTAATAAAACAAAATCTATCTAATCTTTTTTCTTTGTTACAAGTTAATTACCAATGAACAGTAACAAAACATTGCTTTGGGGCAGGGACACTTTTTGTCTTCTGACACCAATACCAATACTGGATGACTGGTACTAAAATTTTGTAATATAACCTTCACTGCAGCAGTCCGTATACTCTGAAATGTATACTATTTTAAAAATTATATTTTGGTAACAGCAATGTTTAAAAGCAGTACTCAGCATGTATTATTTCCCAGTAAAACCATTTAGATGCTGAAGTTTTTCACAATTAACAGAGACTTAATTAAAAAAATTTGCTGGCCTTACACATACATAGGATCTGTTGTTAAAAGAAAGTAAAACAGAACTGAACAATATATAAGTGGATGTATGGTTTGTATGCAAAAGCACCCAGCAGTTTTGTCTGGGTAGAGCAAAAGCAGTGGTAAATTTCTTGAGCCATTTCTCTTATATACTTCATACACTTATGCTCTTTTAAAACTGCAAGATGCTGAATTTCGATACACAACACAGCACAATTTGTAAGTAGCAGCTGTTAAGCCACGGATGCTTGACTTGATGTGAGGACCAGGCCCAGGCAGCACCGCTGGAAGTTAAGGGAGGGCTGAACTGACCTGCAAAAGGCTAAACCAGAAGCTAAAATTACCCTAAGACATCAAAATATGTTCCTTCCATGTGTCTCTTGATGTCTCAGACTGGACCAACATTACCTCAGACTGCAACTCCCCACACATTGAGATTTATGGCGGCTCAAAGATGTCTAATTTAGTCATTGTCATGGTAGAAGGATGAGAACGTACCCGAACAAACAGTTAGCCCCATGTAACGTGGCGGATTAACCCAATTGCGGATACACACAAGAGCGTTCTGAAAACGCTCCACAAGAGAGTTAAGATTCCCACTGGGTATCTGCATTCTCTCTCACACGCACACACACAAACACACAGTATGTATGAGACAGAGAGAGACCAGAGTACTCACGGTATCAGTTGGTTGGAGTTGGCGTTGGGCTGAGCATGGGACTCAATGTCTGAGCACTGGTTATCTGCTTCCTGGTCATGGGCTTGAGCTGTGACCTGTGGAAGACATGGTGGACCTGGAGGGAGGCAGGCAGCAGGAGCCAGAAGGTGACTTTGTATGGTCCGATGAACTGGGGATTGAGCTTCTTAGACTCTGTGTGGAGGTGCAGGTTAGGGACGGACAGCCAAATCCTGTCACCAATGTGGAACAATCGTCCCAGTGGGGGCCAACAGTAGGTCAACCTCTGGCTCCTGGTATTCAACACCAGAGGTAGGAAACCTGGTGGCAGAGGTTGTGGGAGAGCTCAGCCCAGATTAGGTAGCAGGCCCAGGAGCACTGATGATTGCTGAAACAGATAGTCCCATGGCAAAGCCCTTTGGTGATGTACTATTGCTCCCCCACAGAGAGGGAGGACAGACGGCCGCGGGGTGGTATCATGCTAGGCTGGAGGTCTATGTCTAGGACGAAGAACCAGTGAAGAGGGAACTGCACTTACTAAATACCTCCGCTAGGTCACGATATGGGCCTGAAATGACCTCCAGGTCGACGCTGGGGGCCTGGGACTCCCCTGAGCACGTTCCAGCCATTGCCTGGAGGCAGAACTCCTGACAAGTCGGGCCACATCAAAGAACTTTGTGCTGGGTCCAGGAGATGAGGGGATCATGCTGGCAAAGCTAGGGATGTCTCAGAATGACAGGTGGCAAGGTGAGGTGAGTGAGATAGAAGGTGAGGTCTTCATGGTGGTTACAGATGGCGATGGTGAAGGGTCGAGTCTGGTGCGTGATGAGGCTGGATTGTAGGGGGTGACCATATACAGCTGTGATGGTAACAGACTGAGATAACGGCTCCTAATCCACACACAGCTGAACAGCATAAGCACGATTGATAACGTTACCAACCAATAAAGTTACCAAGCCCTACTGGATGTGTGCCTGAGGTGTGAGGCAGGAAACTGCGGAGAGTTCAGTTATCCCCTCCAGTGTGTCAGGAAGCTCTTGCCCAGCAAGTTCATTCTTTAAGCGTGACATCTTAGGTAGTGATCGGGAAGTTGAAGGGGTGTGGACTGCTTCCTGGGATGCTGGCTCTAGAGGTGGGCCTGCTCCAGAGCCGCAAGTTGCTGATGCAAACCTATGACCTTCTGTTTTAGTTTCACAATCTTGACTGCCTGCCAATGTCAACCAGGGTGGCAAAGTCTGCTGGGTTCACTGTACGGGGCTCAGACATTCTGTCACGGTAGAAGAACAAGAATATACCTAAACAAACAGTTAGTCCAATGTAGCCTGGTGGATAAATCCCATTGTAGACATACACAAGAGAGTTACGATTTCCACCGGGAACTGTTAGACTGGGTTGGGGTAAGGACGCACAGACAATGATAATAAAGAATCCACAGAGCTTTAATGTATTTTTCTGCAAGAGCAATCACCAAAACAAATCAAGTTTTCAGCAGCATTGGAACTTGAACAAAACTGAAGCTCTCTTGGAC
>JBBPDC010064455.1:0-10893 GCA_037974485.1 Hemigrammopetersius urotaenia
TAAAAGAGTGGCTGGACTCCTTGAAGACCATCCCAGATGTAGTGACGTACTCCCTAAAGCCCCTGCACTTAGTGCTGGATAAAAGTCACCCGGCCAGACAGGGATTAAAGACGGCTGTAGAAACTTATATCCGTGATAACGCCCTAAAAAAGGTTTGCTCTGAGTCTTGTAAGATAGGGCATAAGAATAATGCAAGGGATCGCTGTGCCTGTGTTTGTGAAACTAGTAATGACATACAGTCCAACTGCTGCCCTGCTGAAAGAGGTATTGCCACACTAAAGGTTTTCAAACTCCGTGCTGAAGGTTTATATGGAGACAAATGGTCCAGAACAGACGGCTCTGTAGAAGTAAAATATAATAACCAAATCATGCGCACTGCAGTTATTAGTGATAATGACAATCCCCGCTGGAGTGAGGTATTTAACTTTGGTCGTGTTAAATTGTCCTTGGGCAGTCAACTCACTTTCAAAGTGTATGACGCAGACTCTTATTGGAACAGTGATCTTCTTGGAAAGTGCAATATTAATCCTACACATGGAAATGAGACTCGTATGTGTACCTTCACATATGGCACTTTCTTTTATTCCTATACTGTACAATGTGCTCCAAGTCTGCAAGGTCCAACGTGTTCACAATATTCCCCCTCTCCAATGAAAACCTCTCTGGCCAAAATATTCTCCTCCAGAAATGGCATATTGGCTAAAGACATGTGGAAGCTCCAGGCGGCGCAGAATGTCTCCAGCAACCTTAACACAAAGGGCTATCTTTAGTAAAAAAATAATCATGTTCAGCAGTTATGATACTCAGTAGCTTAGCTCATATGGCTTCTGGCATTGATTTAAAAAGTTTTACAACAAAACAAAAGCTGATGCTTGCTGAATTGTTGATTGTCTTGCAAGTGTTTCTTTGGTTTGAATTAAAGCATTCAGAAAGACAGAACTGAGTAAATTTTATTTCTTCCACATTGATTAAACCATTCCTACATTTTCAATCACTAAAAATATCCACTTCTCCCTAAAGAATTTGTCAAAAATGACCCTCAGACACAGGATCAACAAAAAACGAATACATTTATCTGCTCTAACACACCTGATTCAGGGTGGAGGCAGGTGTGATATCCCAGCAGGGTATCCCTGAGGAAAGAAATAGTGAAAAACACTGCATTAGCATACGATGCTGCAAAGTAGGAAGAGACAACCACAGACAGACTCAATAGCATAATGTTGGTGTCACATTTTTGGCATGTAACAGTTTGCACTGAAGAACAGAAGAAACTCAACTACAAACAAAAATAGAATGAGAGCAAGACTCCACATGTATTGAACAGATATTCACTAGCAGCTTCTGTTCTTAATAAACAAGGCCTCTGAGCCAATGAAGACCACCCGCAAGGCCATGTGTGCCATCGTGCCGCTCTGGGTAAACTAAAATGGTTCCACCCCAACAAATTTGCAACAGCACAACAGCGAGAGTCTCAGCGGACAGGAAATATCGACTACATGGACAACCCATCGTAAAAGGGGCGAGAGAGACAGGCGGAAAAGAAACCGCAGATCAGAGGCAAACACAAGAAAACACACTTGCAACAGTCGGAGCGGTGCGAGGGTAAACAGACGATGATGGTTGACTGGGCTTAAATATGGAAGAGGAAACCAGGAGCAAGTGAAACAGATTTTTAAAAACTGTCACAGCTGATGGTGCCCAGGCTCAGTACTCCAGCAACCAGGACAGACGGGGGCAGGGTGCCAGAGGTGAGTTACAGTTATCTTTTAAACCTCTGTAGGTATGCTGTCAGACTTTCCATTAAAGATGGGGTGGAGTGTGATCCAAGGGGTCAGAGTCTGTATAAACCAACCAATAAGGACCCCCTCGTTCTCCCTCCAGAGAGCGTGTCTCCTTTGGGGGAGTGTCTCCTTTGGTCCATTTGTCTGCATGATGTAGGAACAAACTCACTAATAGGCCTAATTTTCAGTAAATGGGCTACAAATTGGCATCAATGTCAGAGGAAGACAAGACAAGCTTTCAGCAGGCACTTCTGTGACTCTGGTAAAACTCAAGCAATCAAGTCTATCATACAACTAATTCCTCATAGATTTTCACAAAAAAAAACACTGAAAAAAGAGACCCCACCAACTGAGACTTGTTGGTATCAAATGACTGCATGTGATAACCAAGGGTTTGGGATCAATGGCACGTTGTGAAATGCAGCTTTTACAAGTAAGGTATACTTTGCTGTGAAAATATTTCAGTGGTATGATATAATGATGGGAAAAGTATGCATTCATGACCATAAAACTGTATCAAAAACTGCTAGTAAAAAGTATTCAGACACTACTAAAACAGACATTAAAGGAATAGAAATAATAAAAGTATACATCCTGCAAAAAGAACAATAGTCTCAGGCAAATAGCCCCTGATGTAAATGCAAATTTGATGGGGTGGTTTGAGCTGTCCATTGCTCCTGTACCTCATACTGTTATTTTAGTGTGTCACATATATAATGCTATTTTTCATCTCCTCTTTCTTCAGTTTTAGCTTGTGTTGTTTTTGTGAGTAAAACTGATATACATCCTGCTTCCACCTTGCATTTCTGTCAAATTAAACTTTCAAAAAGTCTTTCAATCCACTTGAGTACTTCCACATTAAATAGACTTGAACAACCCCGTTCACCAGCAGAGGGCGCCAAAGCACTGTTTTAGAATTGGTACAGACCTCAAGGCAAATAGTCAAATAGGCGTTTACTGACATTTCAACCATATACTCAGTATACAGTGAAATGAAACAACGTTCCTTTAGTACATGAAAACATGGGAGCAGTAACAGTACTAATGTGAGTGAATACAGGATTATGACACACTGTTCTCTAGTAAGAGAGCTGTTAACTATGGCAAGTATCAGCTATAGTATTAGAAGAAATAAATGGTAAATACATTCACAGTGGCAGTTGGGGAGCAAGTTTTCTCTGTTTTTGACAGAACAATTTAGTGTGTACACAGTGTGACTTAGAGAACGGGAGCAGTTCCGTATAGTGTGTTTATATTGTAACTGAGTTGGACGGTAGGGGAGCCGTTGCTCCTCATCCTGGCAGAGAAGGCCCAGATGCTGCAAAACCTTCTGCCAGACGGAAGGAAGGAACAGTGTGTGTGTGAGAGAGAGAGAGAGAGAGAGAGAGAGAGAGAGAGGAGTGATGGGTCACCCACAATGCTGGTGGCTACAGATGGGAGAGAGACCCCAATGATGTTTTTAACTGTCCTCAGGGCGCTGCAATCTGATGCAGTATGTAATTCCATTTTATTTATATAGCGCTTTTTACAACCAGGTTGTCACAAAGCAGCTTTATATAGTCCAGGGGTCCGTTATTCGTACCTCGCTTACTACATCCAAGATCAAATGACACATCCAAGATCAAATCATCGCGCTAACTATGAGCTCGCTATTCCGGTTCTCCGAACGCACCTGTTGTTGATGATTAGTATCGCTGGATGAAGAAATCTGAGATCACTGGGTGGCTTAAAAGGGGCTAAAGTGTCGATAGTAGAAACATTGATCGGCAACTCTTTGATTGGTCGGCGAAAATGTCGAAGGAGCGCGCTCAGTATTTTTCGGCAGCAGAGAAGGAACTCTTGATTGAGGGATTTTAGGAGTTTCAGAGTTTAATTAAAACGCAAGGAAACAAAGGCTGCAAAAGCAAGGAGAGAGGGCTGGGAGGAAGTTGCTGACAAATTAAACTCGTGGGTAATTATATCATATATTATATTATATTATATCCTCTTTCACATTAGAGCCACAACAGCAGGACCCACTAGAACATGGGAACAAGTAAAAGTGAAATATAAGAATATTCTACAGAATGGTAATATTAATCACTTATATTGCTTCTAGCAACCAAGAAAAGGGCAGAGCAAAAAAAAGACAGGCAAAGGCAAATACTGCCTTTTTTTGTGGTCCTGCACCCCCTCGTCACACCCCGGCAGAGGAGCTGGCCCTAGGGTTGAATGCCACCAGACCCATTGTTGAGGGCATGCCTGGGGTCAGCTCTTCCTTAGACCAGCAGCCGGGGTGCAGTAGCAGCAGCACCTTCATAACTGGTGAATGAGCTCATAATTCTATTTGTACAATGTAAAAGATTTGGTTGTTGCCTTAATTCTAATGTACATTGACATTTATTGTCATTGTGGGGTTTTTTTTGTGTGTAGTTTTACATAACACTCCATCACTTTTACCTGTTCCCATGCAAGAGAATATATATATATATACTTACTCTGAAGGTCAATGCTGCCCATAGGTCTAAATAATTAAAAAAACATTTTTTAAAAAACCTAAAGAAACAAAAACTTCTAGGTGAAATCGAACTTCAAGCTCTAATGAGGCAAAAAAACAACTAGAAGCAACTAGAAATCGAGTTCAGAGTAAGCATATATAATTTTTTTTCCCAGGCAACTGATGACCGTCTTTTTTTTAATGAAATATAAAAATGAAAAAAAATGCTCAAATAACTTTCAATGAAAACTATGTTTGTCATGTTTTTATTATTTGAAATTGTGTTGCACAATTCTGTCCCGTGCAGCTCTTAGCGAGGTACGAAGAACGGACCCCAGGTGGCTGCCTCCAAAACCTCATTCACAGAATGTTATCACTTGTAATGGTTATGAAAGCACTGCCTGGTGTATACTGTACTGTAGTTTTGAGGAAATTTCGGCCCACAACATTAAGGTCCATTCACACACATTGTGCTCTCCCCAAAGAAAGATGATTTAATTAAGATTTCAACATTCCATTCCATTTAAACATGTACAGGTACTCTGTGTGAGATTGGATAGTAAATAAGGCAAAAAAGGCAATATTTGTGTTGTTGACCCTTGGTTCCATTCACTGCACCTGTAAAGAAAACAGAATTTGTACGTTTGTCTACAACGATTCCTTCACAAAAAACCTTGAGGCAGAACCTTCAAAAGTCTCATTTATCTTTATCACAGTGTCTCATTATAAGTGTTACCATATTCTCTCTGCATTTTCCACTCTGGGTGAGTGTGGGACCATTTCCTTTATTTGTATGACTGCTTCAATAGATATTTTCACAACCACAAGAGTTTCAAGATATAGACATGCTGCCGCTGTCCAGCGCCATCAAGCCCCCTGCACGCCTCAAAGCCGACAGGGGTCATAGACTGATTTGGTCATAGACTGATTTCCAGTACATCCTCATGAAAGTTTGTTTCCCTCAACTGTCCTATAAAATAATGAAAGACAGAACGCAAATACATATTTATTCCTCATCTATACTTTCCCATGACAACCTGGACGCAGTACATTTGAGCTTATGCAGGGTATAATTAAGGTAATTCGTCAACGATCGTTCTGAAAAAAGAAAGCCGCCGCTTCCAGTACTTCCCAATCATCCTTCAAGTTCTTGTGGTGATTTGGGAGGACATTTATGTCAAAAAACAAGATACAGCAGTTTGATAGCCTCTGACTAACGGCATTCCAGGAGTATCTTACTAGTGTTGACCTTTTAAAACTACACATTTTAATCAAGATAACAATTTGACTGGAAGTATATACACACTTTATGTCTAGTAAGCAGTGTATGAATTATATCCCATTTCATATACACATCGCAAATTGGGACCAAACCTGTGGCTATGGTGTGTTAAAAAATAAATCACCAATCTTGACCAATCTCTTTGTTCTTCTTAAGTCTTATTATTAATATTATTATTCTTTTACGGTTCAACCAACCTATCGCCCGGGCTCCCCAGACTGCCAACAGTCGGGCATCAACCAAGATGGCCAGGTCTTTGAGTAACAAATCTTTTATTCTCAAGGACTTTTTTATTTCCATGGATTGGATTTATTCTGTGTAACTGAAACCTGGACAAGCGCTGGTGAGTCAAGTTTATTTACAGAACTCGTACCAGCTGATTGCACTTATTTTAATACACCACGGACACCAGGACGAGGTGGAGTCGCTGCCGTTTTAAAGAAAACTCTTTATTTTATGCAACTGGCACCATATGCTAGCTTTGAGTCGAATTTATTTGAGCTGGATATATCCGACCCAGTTTTCTGCGCAGTGATTTACTGCCCAACGAAATACAGTAAAGATTTTATTAACGACTATTCAAATTTCTTGCCTGGAATTATGCCGAAATATGACCGGATTTTAATTGTTGGGCATATTAAGGTTCATGTTTGTTGCCCCTCTAAGCCCCTTGCTAGAGACTTTATGGGTATAATGGACTCTTTTAATTTGGAGCAATACATTACTGTCCCTACTCATATGATATGATATGGTATGATCGTATTTGATCATATGGGCTATCTGTGTCTGATGTTAAAACGTTAGATGCTGTATTTTCTGATCATGTGACTATTTTATTTTATTTCTGTTCCCCTTCATACCTCTAAGCTCAGTGCGCCGGTGCGCTGTCGGCGCATTCAGTGCTGCTATCTTTTCTGCTGGTATCAAAAATGTTGACCAATATTCTACACTCCCTTCTCGTCAGAATACTGAAGAGTTAACCTTGTCATTTCTATCCACTTATCAAACCATTCTGGACCGTCCCGAGTCTAAACCTGAACCGTGGCTAAATGATGTCACTTGGTTCATTAGACGGGAGTGCAGGAGGGCTGAGCGCTTGTGGAAAAAGAATCGGCTGCAGGTGTCATTTGACATTTTAAAGGAAAAACTGTGTATGTACCAGGAAACTGTTAAAGCTGAAAAGGTTAAATATTTTTCTAATATAATCTCCAATAATTGTCACAAGCCTGGAATTATTTTCTGTACCATCGATCCTGCTCTTAATGGCATACGTTCCAAATGTCTAGAAGCCTCCTTTGACACTTTTTTGTGGATAAAATAAAAAAATAACACCCCCTTCTCGCGTCCCATTAGCCTTTCCATCTGGTTCGACTTCGTGTAGACAGTTTGAGCCAGTGTCTTTGTCCACTATTGAGGAAGTGATTTGTAATGTGAAAATTTCAGCTGGTCTTATAGATGTTGTCCCTCCCTGTCTCGTTAAAGACACTTTTGTGGTTTTAGGTCCTTGTATTCAGACAATGATCAACAGTAGTCTGACCTCCAGTGTTGTCCCAGCCTACTTCAAAAATCCAACCACTGTTAAAGAAACCGCATCTGGACACTTCCATCTTGTCTAATTTTTGACCAATTTGTACACTTCCTTTAATTTCTAAGCTTCTGGAAACACTGGTCCTTTTTCAACTTCAGTCTTATTTGGATATGCATAAGGTCCTTTAACCTTTACAGTCAGGTTTTAAAGCTCTTCATAGTACAGAGATTGCATTGTTGAAGGTCTATAATGATCTTTTGTTAACTACTGATGTTGGTGATTATGCTGTCCTTGTACTGCTGGACCTTACAGCAGCCTTTGATACGGTTGATCCTATAATATTAATCACCCAACTGGAGCATTGTGTGGGCATTACAGGGACTGCACTAGAGTGGTTTAAATTCTACCTTTCTGAAACAAGTTTTTCTGTCAGTGACTGTACATCCTCTCGTGCATCTGTTCACTGTGGAGTCCCTCAGGGTTCTGTACTTGGTCCTATATTGTTTTCTTTATACATCCTTCCGCTGGAAGCTATTTTAAGAAAATATGGCGTTTCATTTCATTTTTATGCCAACAATGCACAAATCGACTTGCCTTTAAACCGGACTGACACCAGTCTTTCAAAATCATTATTTGTCTGCCTTGAAGACGTTAAAGAATGGATGGCTCTTAACTTCTTAAATGTCAATGAAAACAAAACAGGTTCTTATATTTAAGCCCAATGCTAGTAATAACCACCCTAAATTGGACCATGGTTCCTTAGAACCTTGTGTTAAGTCCTCAGTACAGAACCTGGGTGTAATTATCGAAGGTGACTTTAAAATGGATAAGCAAATAAGCTCTGTGGTCAAGCCTAGCTTTTATCAATTAAGACTTTTAGCCATGTTAAGCCCTTTCTAAATTTTAATTATTTTGAAAAGGCCATACATGCTTTTATTACATCACGGCTTGACTACTGCAATGCTCTTTATTTTGGTCTCCCACAGTCACTCTTATTACGGCTTCAGCTGGTACAGAATTCTGCCGCACGACTGCTGACTGGTAGTAAAAAGAGAGAAAACATTACACCAGTTCTAGCTTCACTTCATTGGCTCCCGGTTCATTTTAGAATACATTTAAGATTTTATTGATGGTTTTTAAGGCTCTTAACGGACTGTTTCTTGTTGCTGTTTTTGTTGCTTGTTTTTCTATTATTGCTTTTTGTTTTATATTGCATTTTAATATGTGTATATTATGATTCTTGTACAGCACTTTGGTGCAGTGGTACAACTGTAAAGTGCTATAGAAATAAACTTGACTTGACTTGAACTTGACTTTTGCGAAATAGAAGCAAAGACTGAGCACCCCATGGAGCTTCATTTAAGTAGAGGGAAGAATTGTGGTCACTGATTTCCCCTAATTATGGTGACTTCTGCCTCCCCCTCTTGTCCAAATGTAGCCTAGACACTTACAGTACTATTATGGAGAATGAAGTCTTTGCCATGTTATTCTCATAATTGTATGCAGTTGCTTTACAGTAGTGTCTTTAGCCTGTGTAATACCATCTCATGGAACTTACAGCTGGGTTTGGAGAGATTCATAGCTCATACCACCTAACCCATTGTTTAATATGACTTACTACATTAATGTTACATTAGGAATCTACTAGTAAAGTTATAAAAAACGTAAAACACTCTTACCTTCAATACTTCACAATAATGCAATTATGCTGAAATTCCATATGGATTTCATAGAATTTGATATAAAGAAGATTTCATCTGTAGGCCTTTCATATTCAGACGCTGCTGTCGGATTTCAGCAGCTTCACACCTTTGAGACACAGTCATAAATAGACTGTAAACCAATTTGTTAAAATAGTCCCGCAACAAGAGGCGACCTGAAGATCAGAGAATGTGTGAAGGAGTGTGAATCAGTCCTTCACACATATAAAACATTCTACAATTTTCCACTTTAAAAATATTCTCATTATTGTTTAGTATGAAGGTAAAACAAAGTGTGTGAAAAAGACAGAAAAGACAAAGATCCCCATAATAATATATATTGACTTTAACCTTATAACAGCCTAATCACAATACAACAAGTGGATAACTTTTTTCAGTTCTGTGTGTAGGGGACACGTTTGAGAACCACTACTGCTAGACCAAGGGTGTCCATTCATTTTGATAAAAGGCCAGCATTGAAAAACTAGTGATGACTGAATACTAATAATCTATTCTGATGTAATCTGTTAAAGCACATTGGTAAAACTGTTTAAATCATCACTGAATTTTATATAAAGAAAAGTTCATTCAGATGTTGCTGTCTTTTTGCAGTAGCAGCTTCTCCTGAACATTTCACACGGTCTATTTATGACTTGTGCTTGTCACATTTGCTTGGTAAAAGCATAGCAACAAAAGGGTGTCTGAAGATCAGAGAATGTGTGAAAAGGGTGTCAATCAACATTAAGTGAGCTCAGAATATAAAACCCTACTTTCATTTTCCACTTTAAAAAGTATTCTCATTAATGTTGTTTAGTTAAAATGTTAAATATAAAACATTTATTACAGTAATAAAGACTGTTGTGTAAAAAGCCAAGAAAAGACCAACACACTAATGATATAGATATTGGCTTTTGACTTTAGTTTTTAATAACAGCCTAATAACAACAAGATATGCCCCCCTAGAAAGGTCATATCTTACTCTATCCTGAATGCTGTGTGTAGGAGACCATTTCAAGAAACCTTGTTCTGGATCAGGTGCTATCCAGAATTTTTGATAAATGGCCAGCTTCCCGACGACACCCACTCTTGTACTTTGGCCAAAGATGGATCCAGGCCCTGCCATTCCGCCCAGTTATTGTCAGACCCAACCTGCGCCACGGTGGCATCCCTGGTCGCAGCGAAAAAGCACTGGCGCTAGCTGTCTCCCCATTGTTGTTCAACCACCCAGAGCTTCAGGTGGAAGAGGGGAAGAGTAGTCTATAAACACTTTGAAAAGCGTTCCCCAAAGGTAGTCATTAGAATTATCCACAACAGGTCACTTCAGTGCAATCAATTCCAGCTTAAAAGCTCTGTAGTTCTGGTTGCTTCACCTGGCATTGTGCAATATTTGGCTGGCAAAGGCGATCACCCAGTTGTCACCCCTGCAAATGGCAGGGTGTAGTCCGCATAGGCCAGCACTGGAGCTTCTAGAAGCACCATGGAGTGTCCCTCCTTTTTTAGGCTTTCTCAGGGAACCCTGTTACAAACCAACGGTTTTAACCCACAAACTCCAGGAATTATCGTACATCCCTCACAGTCATTGGGTGCAGCCACTCCCTCACAGTCTTCTTCAGGTCTGTGGCTACTTCGTCCTGACTGACTACACAGCCCAGGTAGCAGACAGCCCAATGGAATAGCCACCATTTCTCCAGCTACAACTTCAGACCATGGGCCTCCAACAGCTGGAACACTTTCTCCAGGTGCCATAGGTGACCTATTTAATGAGGAGAATATACAATAACATCAACCATGTCTGAAGATAATCATATACTCGCTCGTTCAGACATCATTGCATCCAGGGGCGTAGCACCAAATTCTGGGCCCTTTGCACAAGCAATGGCCAGAGGCCCCTGCAAGCTCGAGGTTCACAACTACCTGCAACTAACCTCACTACTAATCTAAGAACTCTTATATGTATAACAAAAAAAGCATTTTTACACACTTCTCTGAATTTCTGTTTTATTTGCAGAATGCTTTAAAGCTCACAGTAGGTGCCACCAAAGGTAACCTAACATTATAGTCCTGCTAAAATGATGTGCTTTCATTTTAAACTACAGTAGAGGCTCACCTTGTCTTAAGTCCAC
>JBBPDC010064466.1:0-10893 GCA_037974485.1 Hemigrammopetersius urotaenia
CAGTGTGTGTGTTTGTGTGTGGGGAGCAGTGTGTGTGTGGGGAGCAGAGTGTGTGTGTGTTTGTGTGTGGGGAGCAGTGTGTGTGTGTGTGTGTGTGTGTGTGTTTGTGTGTGGGGAGCAGAGTGTGTGTGTGTGTGTGTGTGTGTGTTTATGTGTGGGGAGCAGTGTGTGTGTGTGTGTGTGTGTGTGTGTGTGTGTGTGGGGAGCAGAGTGTGGGGACGGTACCTTGCTCAGGGTTCCTCAGAGACGCATAGCAGTCTTGGGAAACAAACACCTTCCTGATTGCAGGGCGGACGCCCCAACCACTAGACTGCCAGCTGCCCCTGGTAGCCATCGCTCAGTCATTGAGTCTACACCCTCAACTCCAGACCTTCTACCTTTGTGCGGTTCCCTATGTGTGTGTTTGAGAATGCAGATTCCGGTGGGAATCTCTACTCTTCCTGAGAGCAATCTATATCAAAGAGCGTGGTCCACCAACTCCCTCGCGTTACTCTGCACCTGGGTCCTTCCACCGCGCTGCACTGGTGTAACGGCTACCTTCTCCAGGGGTGTTTATTTGCATACACACACACTTTCTTTGCCAGTAGAAGGTAATTCTCTGAGTGACACTCTGGGTGACCACTGGAGCAGCCAGAGGCATCAGTAGTAGTGCCTGACCACATGACCACTTTTGATTTTTGGGCGGTGGATCACTCTCAGGCCTCTCAGTGACACTAATGAGTGTAAAATCCCAGGAAATGTCAATGTGCCTGTCATGTCTCATGTAGAGGGCGCCATTGTTGTTTTTGTACGTGGGACTCTTATTTTGAAATTATATCATGGTGTCCTGTCCAAGTATCAGTCTCAGCTGGTGTTTAAGTGATTATGTTAAATGATGAGTCTGTTGTGTATTTAAGCTCCTGGAGTTTTTGTATTGCTGATCTACCCTCACATTATCCCTTTGTGTTTAAGGCACCGTTATGTTTTGTGTAGAGCCTGTGTTTTTGTAAATAAAACCATCTAATGGGAACCTGCACTTGCGCCTCGCCTCACGCCCCTAGCATGCACGATGCGGCAGCACCTAATGTATCCTCACCAGGCACTACATTTTGTTGTGACCAATGACCAGTTATGCAGCCAGTTACTGTAGGTGTAACTTATAATTTTTCATTCTGATTACCTCTACAGTACATATAAATAAATAAAAAAATAAAAAAATAAATAAAATTAAAAGCAGCAGTGATTCCCACTTCACAAAATCCATTCTCTGAGAGAGGGGTATTAATCAAAGAATACAAATCAATAGGAGAGTAATATGTGCACAAATGAAGGCAAAGGAAGAGCCACACATGCTCACACCGACTGAGGCTGCGCAGAATGGCCCCCAGCCCTTTAGACTCTTTAATAAAACAGTGAGAGAATCTATTATGAAATGTTTCTACAGCCGTCTCAGTCACAAATCCTCCATGATCCCCTCTTTCTCTCTCCTGCCACAAAATGTCACTCAGTCGCTAAGCTGCAGATGGTGATGTTTAAACAACTTCTTGTCCGTGTGCATTTACCATCAAAGATAAAATGAATAGAGACAAAAGAATAATAATAATAATAATAATAATAATAATAATATTAGTAATAGTACAATGTTTCTAGCAGCAAGAAATTACACATATGTAAAAGGGCATGTGGTTTCAGGGGCTTGTGGGACTAGGCTAGCTCTCTTTCAAACAACAATAGAATAATAAATCAACTTTAATATAATAATTTAACTTGCAGTTAATCAGTTAGTAGAAGCTGATTATCTTGGACAGCATCCTAAGCCCAGACTGTAGATTCAGACTAAGTTAAGGCCGCGGGCAGCATGAAGAAGTGGTAGTTTTCAGACGCACTTCAGACTCTTTGTTTCCAAAAATGCAGCCATTTATTTGCACCCAAAACGAACCAAGATGCTTCGATAATCCACGATAAATACAAAGGTAAACGACCCCACTGTCACACCAACGACCAAACAAAGGCCTAGCGGACGTGACGTATATGGATCCCAAATGTAGGAGTGACTAAACTATTTACCAAACTAATTAAACTAATTTTTAAACAAATTACAACAATCCAATTAAGTATATACATATTCTGAACATGTAATCATACTAATATAAATGATCATGATATAAAAATGATTTCACAAAACGGCCACAACAATATGGGTCAAGTTGTCTGATAGATTTCACACACACACACAAACACACACACACACACACACTCATATATTTATTATTATTGCAAGCCATCTAATGCGAATAATTGTATGCAAAAATTTAAAAACCACGGGCCGTATTACAGAAACTTCCTAACTTTAAAATCCTATCTTAAGTGTGTGGTAACCATGGTAACAGCAGTTTAGGATCTTATTTAGGAGAAAAAGCCGTTACAGAACAACCGTTCCTAAGTCAATTTTCCTCTCCTAACTTCAGTTAAGAAAGGAGGATTACAGAAGCATCCTAACCTCAAAAATCTTAAATAAACTCTCCTAACTTTAGGAAACCCCTCCGCTGTCCGAACTGTCGCCGGCTGATTATTTAGACTCCGGGCCGTGTGATAACGCCGTTAGCCAATCAACTCCGCCCAGCTTTGGAGAGGCGACCCGTTGACACGGCGCTCTCCTGTTTGTGGTACAATCAACAAATGGGCTTCGTTTTCATTTTTTCGCTTAAGGTGATTTTCAAAGCGAAGTGTGTGACTGTGTGTGTGTGTGTGTGAGAGAGAGAAAGAGAGAAAGAGAGAGAGAGAGAGACAGACAGAGAGCGTGCGTGTCCCTATACTTTTGTCCACATGTTTGTATGACAGCTCTGTCCCAGTACGTTTGTCCATATTGGTCAGTTCGTCCAGCCTAAAGTTCAGAGCACGACGTTTTTTTTTTTGCAGATAGTAACGAAGATACTCTGATGATACAGTTTTACGGACTAGAGCCTCGTAAAGTTACAGAGGCAGCAGGTATGATGGTATGATGTGTTGCCTTAGTTGCTAGGTAACAGACATCATCGATGTTAGATCGCTTATTTAGGATTCCTAACTCGCGATAAGACAGGATTCCTAAACCCAGTCAGGATTTGCTTCTGTAATACCAAACTGAACAAAATTCTGAGCTAAGGAGAGTCTACCAAACAAAAATACCCAGCCAGGAGTGGTGCCGTGGCCAGAAAGTGAAAGACAATGAACAACTAAAGGATGACAAACATGACAAAAAAAAGTGTGATGCAGAGAAACAGACTGACTATGGTCTGACACATGAGTGCAGATTCAGGACTGGTGTACCTAATGATGATCAAAACGCTTGCTGCCCTTTTCTGAATATAAATGACCCAAAACACTTATTGTTGCACTAACATAAATTACACATAAGAACATTATTCATTATTAAGACGCTATCATTTTGCAGATACATGTTCAGTGGCCACATGTTAAAAAGAAATATTTTACGTGTGTACAAGCCTTAGACTCGAATTTGTTCCTCATTAAAAAATGAAAACGGCTAATTAGTTTCTTTTTGAAGTGGCTTTATTTGCATTAGAAACGTTCTTTAAAGGACCGAAAACATCCAACTTCGAGCTCTGGCAGTGTGGGCCGAGAACAGCGTGACGTGTGTTTACAGTGACATTTTCATCAAACAAAGCTGGAGTTCAAAACATCAACAGCGCCATTCCCAGCATCATCTCCTCTCTCTGACCGAAGGCAGTTGATTCAGTAGTGGCACAATAGAGGAAAACGATGAAAGGCCCTTTTTTTCAGCAGCCCTTTTCCTGATTCCCCAAGATGTTGTTGCTCCAGTCAAACAAAAGAGATGTTTTCTCTGTGGCGCAAATCATCAATATTCAACAGGTGCATTTCAATGGCCCGCCCACTATGCCCCGAGGCCCAGCCTGTCCGTGCCTCTGAAGATCACTGAATCTTTACTTTCATGCAGGAAATGATGAAAGATGCTAAAAAAAAGGAAAAAGGCAAGACTGCCTCTCCACAATTCCACATCTCATTTGTCTCTGTATGTCTCTCCCCCTTTTCCCTCTCTGTCTGTCTCTCTCTCACCGAGTGAATTGTGATGGCAGTTAATTACATACACAGATTTTGTTCGTTGTACAAACATTTAGCTTTATCCTTTTTTAGGTGTTGATGGCATTAAACAAGGACAGAAAGTCACTCATCAGGTTTTAGTGTTTGCTGTGTCAGTAGCTTTGATGTTAAATCAGGGCCGGCCTTCTTTTACCTTGTCAAAATCCTTCTTTTGCCTTCAAGGATCGTGAGATGGCCTTTGATGTTTTTGAAAGCCGAAGGGATTTTCAACTTGCGAACAAGAATTCTCATATTTCTTGTTAACATCCTTACTGTGGCATGTTCAGATGTGAGCTCAAGTTAATAAAAGATGCAGGAAGAGGCCACTTTTCTATTGGCTCATTAAGTAAGAAGACATTGCTCACGGTAACTTAGCTTGAGTGTAACATTTGGAGCATCAGACACTAACTTAGACACTAGCGGACGTTTTCGATCGATTTGAGTGAAAATAAGGACACATTCTCTGCTGGAGACAAACGCACATATTCAAAATTGTCGTCTATTAAAAAAATACAAAATTAATAAAGCATCACACTTAAACATATGCAACTATTTTCATACACTCTGTTTTATTTAACAAATAACATACACAACCCAGCTGGTGTCACTGCTGTCCTGAGAAGCGTCACTTGCTCAAATAATATCTGCTCAGTGGCGGTCCTACAGTGGATGTGGTAGAGGGAGGCTGAGCAGAAACAGGGCTACGGTCAGTACTTAACCTACCAAGTGCAGGCAGGGGTACCAAATCAAATGAGTAGTGTTTTTCAGAAAGAGGTAGGTTTATTATCTAATAACGCTTATCTTCACTTCAGGAATGCTCTAAAGCACAAAATATGCTGCATTGTGATGTAATAGGTGTGAGAGTGTGATAGCTTTGTCCACCTGTCACAGAAGAAAAATGAAAAAAAACCTCACAGTTGTCACAGAACACAGAACAGTTGTGACGAGTGTTTTTCCCGTCATGTTACAATGGATAAGTCACAGTTGGAGTGGGGAAGAAAAATGACAAGGAAAGCTGCCCTTTCTTCCTCAATCTCAGACAAAGTCATAACGATTTTAAGGCAGCATGGTAAGGGTAACCCTGTGTCACGCTTGACCACCTGATTCAAGCAAGTGAGCTGTCACTCACAATTATAGCGATGTGCTTATGTTCGGCAGCATTTCTGGTTAAGAAATAGCACGTTTAGAACAAAGGGAGGGAAACGCTGACCTTATGCCAAATGTCAGAAAAGTATTCAAGATTTCTTGATAACTAAAATGATTTAATGATTTAGGATCTGTGTGTTAATTTTAAGCTTAATTAGTAAATATATACGATCATTACTTGCTTGCTACATGTAGTCAGAACTAAGAAACAAACTAACGGTACCAAGAGTGTCTTGATAACATATTTTAAAATGAATTCATTAAAATGCATTTTGTGTTGCAATCAGAATCTTGTATCTCAAAAACATACTGAACTTAAAGAAAATGGAAATACTTTCTTGGAACTGGCCGGCTCCTCCTCCTAGCCCCGTTACCTGGCGGTACACACTGACTGTAAACTGGACCGGTGTAAGAACACCAACACTGCTTTCAAGAAAGGGCAGAGCCGGCTTTTCTACTGAGGAGGCTTAGGTCTTTCAATGTCTGTAGAAAAATGCTGAGCATGTTCTATCACTCGGTGGTAGAGAGTGTTGTGTTCTTTGCAGCTGTGTGCTGGGGAAGTGGGGTGAAGGCTGCTGATGCCAACAGACTGAACAAGCTGATTTAAAAGGCTAGTTCTGTCCTGGGTGTCAGACTGGAGAACCTGGCGGAGGTATGGAAATGCTGAAATAGACAACCCCTCTCACTCCATGCATGATGCCTCCAAATGCAGAACCAAACTCCACATGAAATCTTTCCTACCTGTGCCAATAAGACTGTATAACTCTTCCTCGTTCTTTCTTAGCATTAGTACGTATGAGAACATATTACACTGCTTCCTTAAACTGGCACTGACTCCACTTGTCCTTAAACTGGCGCTGACTCTACAGTCTTTTGAGTTTCATAAACATTCTCAGATCTTATATAAATCAATATTTGGGTAAATACTTGTATTTTATTAGTTGTATGACTAATGTATCCAGTGTCATCCATAAGTCCAGCAGTGACGGTAATACACTGAAAAGTTGTCAACACCATAGAAGAAGAAGAAGAAGAAGAAGAAGAAGAAGAAGAAGAAGCTCTGTGTGATGTCCTCGTATGTTAGTGTTTTAAACTTTTCCCCCCATCGTCAATAGTTATCTCAGTTTATTTAGTAAGTGTCTAAACATGTGGGTAGAAAGAGTGATTTCAACATTTTTTTTTGTCTTTGCACCCTGCTAATGCTAACCCATAATGCTAATGTTTTTTTAAGCAATAAAGTTTTCTGATTCTGATTATTTACTTACCTTTACATTATTTTTAAGGGTAATGCATTAAACTGAGTTTAAAAGTATTCTGGGAGCAGATTTCAGGTGGTTAAATGCACATACTCTGAAAGATGTCCATCCACTCCCACACCAGGCAGACTTTGGGGGCAGTGCCTTCTTTAGCACAATGGACTTAACCTCTGGGTTTTACAACATCCCAATGTGTGAGGAGGATAAAAAATACACAGCCTTTACGGTTTTTATGAGTACAATGGAATGCTGCAAGGACTCTGCAACAGCCTAGAATCGTTTATGCGCATGATGTTGAACATTTTTGGGGATCTCAACTTTGCCAGTTTGCTTTGTTACCTAGATGATCTGCTTGTCTTTGCTTCCACTGAAGAGGAAGTGCTGAGTAGGCTACATGTGGTCTTCTAAAGACTGAGAGATAATAACCTAAATCTGAGTCGCAAGAAATGTCATCTGCTCCAGAGGTCAGTCAAGTTCTTGGGTCACCTTATTGACCAGAATGGTGTTGCTGTGGACCCTGCTAAGGTGGATATACTTTCCAATTTGCCAGAAGGGGCTATAATAGAGGAAGATGGTTGCACTCCTGTGAAAAAGCTTAAATCCTTTCTGGGCATGGTGGGTTTTTTTTATCAGAGTTTCATCCCTGCATGCTCAGCCAACGGTTAGCCTCTGTTTGCCCTAGCAGCAGTTCCGAAGAGGTCGGATTGGTAGGGTTTGGAGAGGTGCTGGTATGTTCAGGAAGCTGACGGCTGTGGATTGGAGTACAACATGCAAGGAAGCCTTTCACAGACTCAAAAGGGAGCTTCTTACATGAGCTATACTGGCTCACCTGGATTTCTTAAGACCTTTCATCCTGTCCGTCGATGCAACTTTGGATGGACTAGGGGCTGTGTTATCACAACTGCCAGTCGGGGAGAATAAGGCACGTCTCATCGCTTTTGCCAGTAAGGCCCTCACCAAGTCATAGCTGAGATATCCTGCCTTTCAACTTGAGTTCATGGCTCTAAAGTGGAGCATCACAGAGAAGTTCAGTCACTGGTTGAAAGGGCGTGGTTTCACAGTGTGGACAGAAATTCACACATTTACAAGCCCAAACTTGATGCTTATGAGCAAAGATGGGTGTTTAAGCTGTCTTCTTACAACTTTGACTTGAAGTATATCCCAGGTCCCAAGAACGTTGTGGCAGACGCACTCAGTCATGGTCCATTTACATCATCTATCAGTGATTGTCTCATGCAGGAGCCCTACAATGGTCTAGTGCTGGAAGCTGAAGACACTGCAGATAAAGAAGTGTAGGACATTTTCAGACTGGGATCCAACAACTTCAGGTGGCTCAGCAATTGGAGATAACCTTGCTGGGTCCATGCAGTGCATCTGAAGTCAAGACTGCCTTGCTACACCACTGTGATTAGGAGGATAATACAGTAAATAGGGCCACTAACCTGGCTCAACATAAAAACCTTCACTCCTATGGAACTTTTCTGTATAGATTTCTGGTCAGCTGAGAACAAGCATAAAGCTCTGTTGATGTTCTTATGGCAACCAACCACTTCACAAAGACGGCTTTTGCTTTGCCATGATGAAATCAGACTGCTAAGCAGGTTGCAAGGAAGTTGTGGGATTGTATGTTCTGTGTGTATGGATTCCCTGAGTGCATTCACTCAGATGTTGCTGTTGTCTGGTGTTTCCTAGTCCCGCAAGCTTAGCTTGGTGTAGTTTCCTCGTCTTTAGTTGATTTTCCCGAGTTCTATCGCTAGTTTGTGATGGCTGTGTCCGTTGTTACAGTAAGAGTAGCCACCCATTTCTGTTCAACCCAGATTCAGACCATTTGAAATTACCACATTTTAGACGAAGCATTTTCTTTGTTATTGTGAAATTTTATTAGGACTTTTAAAAGTGTATTTAATCACTATTATTTGTAAATCCTTATGCTTTGATACATTGTTATAGGCCTATTTAATCTTTGGGTGTTTATTTTTGCAGTCCATTTTTAAACACCTTTTCTCTTTTCATGGTTTAGCACAGTCTACAACAGTTATTCTTAAACCAGCCCACAGTTAAACAGCACTTAGAGATCCAGAATTAGCCTTGTATTCTGTGTTACTGACTGGCTCTGAGGTCTGGTTTGAGAAAGCTAATGACTATGAAGTTTGGTTGAAATAAATGAATGTGCACTTATGATTAACACATACCAGTCTCATTCCAGCCGCCTGATAATCAATAAAGCCACCTAAGGACATGGACATGTTGCCACTGGGTCTGGTTTACCTTACACTTTGACTCTTCATGTATGGGAATTAGAATGTATGTAAGAGTGTTAAAATGGTGCGTTGATGCAGAACTTTCTGTGGCACTAACAGTTTAAATGTAAAAAATAGCTAAACCTCTCAAGTATCACCTAACAGCCTTAAAGGAACTGGGTGCTCAAGTCTGTGTAATCTTGTGGTTTATGTTGATAAAGTTAGGTCTAGGGCTAGGTTTGGGAAAAAACTAAATATAATTTACACAAATTCATGCAATTTGGGCTGTAGAAGCAATTCTGCACAAATTTTCCAATGTACAGTCAATTTGAATGAAAATCAGGTTTTCCCACGGTTAAAAGTTGCGTAAAAAATGCGTAATATTTCAATATGTTTGTAATTTAGTATGGAAGATTTTTTTAATTGTCTAAAATGTGCGACATTTCTATACATTGTACATTTAAAAACAAAGTATCCTACATTTTAGTCGTATTATTTCTTTGCTTGTTTATAATGTTTCTGTGGATTTAGGCACAACATACACATACCATATAGTTTCTGGCCTCCCTTTATGTATCAGAATTAAATAGGATGCATCTTTAAGGCTAATCTATGTAAGAGAAACCTTTATAAAAATGTACGTCACCTCTGTATTGACTGGCTGCCTTGTATTGTGGCCGAGTACAAGCTCAATACAAAACCAGTACAAACTCCTACACTTTGTATAATTATAAGTGTGTGGGTGGAGCTAAATTGGAACAGCCTGAATAAGACAATAAGCAGCAGCAGAGGAAATGAATGAGACAATTAGCATTTTTAATTAATAGTACTACATTAACTTTTATAAAACCCTAATGCTGCTTTTATTAAAATTATACTGAATTTATTTTGTGTGTTTATAATTTGTAGGAAACAACAACAGACTGGAAAATGTATGATACGATGCTTTTAAAGTCAGTGGCTGTAGGTGGCCAGTCTGTCAGTGATTAAGTTTGTATACAAAGGCCTTTATTTGTTAGTTATCTCCATAGAGACTCTCTTTCTCTTTTTCTCCAGGAGGATGGGTTTGGTTCCTCCAGCTCAGGGAGTTTTTCCTTGCCTCTGTTGGCCTTGCTTTGCCCACTAGGGGCTTGGACCTGGATTCTATAAAGCTGCTTTGTGGCAAGATTGGCTTTAAAAAGTACCATATAATTAAAATTCAATTGAATTAAACTGAATATTGCCCAAACTCTCCCTGGAATTAACCGTTTCTGGCATGAAACATGAGAACGAACACTGAATCAGATTGGGGATGGTAGACATATCAAAGGGAATTTTAGCAACCGCATTTGCATCATGCAAGCGTTATGAAATGAAACGTCTGACCATGTTGAAAAGCAGAGCTCATTTCCTCTCTGTGTTGGGAGTTGAGATGCCTTGATTAAAATTGCTAATGTGGTTTCTGACAATGTCAAAGTGGCGTTCCGGTCTAGCATATAATTTCTGTTGTGTTATGCAGTATCCGCTTTAGCCAAATTTCAGATTGACAGGAAACATAGTTTTGTATCAGTTTGTTGCATTTTCACATTCACTGGCTACAAATTGTTTAAAAGTATAGCACATATTTCATCACACATGACAAATATCTACTGGGAATCCCCCCACAGCCAAAGAAATGCACTGATATATCAAAGTCAAAGTCAAAGTCAACTTTATTGTCGATTCTGCCATATGTGCCGGACATAGAGAGAACTGCAATTACGTTACTCTCTCAAACCCCAGGTGCAAACATGTAACATTACATACAAAAGGAGCCATTTTAAAAGTACAAACAAATACAATTATACATATAATCTATAAAAAATATGGTGCAAAAAGAGCAAGATTGTGGTAAAGTGACAGTTAAAACAGACAAAAGTCTTTAGAGGTAGACTGAGGGCAGTAATAATTGGGTAGTAAGAGGTAGTTAGCAGAGCACTAATACTACACAAAGTGACTGGTGCCGGTCGGTGGCTTGTGTATGCGTAAGTGTAAGCGTGTTTCTGAGTCCCAGTTCAGAAGCTTTGCATAGGGTGGGAGGGATCAGCTGCTATGCAGAGGGCTTGTTTGGTGAGCCGGTGCTGTAGATGTCCTGGAGGGAGGGGAGAGGGACACCAGTGATCCTCTCAGCTGCTCTCACTCTGCGCTGGAGA